>OY992891.1:2345925-2410925 GCA_963921405.1 Cepaea hortensis
CCGTGAAGTCTACGACCGTTCTAACTTGACCAGCTGGGATGTGGACGGCACCACAACAGCGAGAGTTCCCCGGGAATGCTAACTTGGTTAAAAAACGCACGCTAAAGTCGGATGTGTTGGCCTAAGTGTTTTGGCCCAAGGGTGCCTCACGAGACACATCTCAATTACCTCTGGAAGAAAAAAAACACTCCGGATGAACACTAAAGAAGAAGAAGAAGAAGAAGAAGAAGAAGAAGAAGAAGAAGAAGAAGAAGAAGAAGAAGAAGAAGAAGAAAAAGAAGAAGAAGAAGAACTGCCTGGACTTAACAACAATGGAAGAATCATAAACAATCTTAGGTATGCTGGAGATACCTTGTTGCTAGCAGAAAGTGAGCAAGAGTTACAAAAAATAGTGGAAGAAGTAAAAGGCACAATGCAGAATGTGGCTTAGATATTAACATCCTAATATAGCTTGTATATATATAAAATATACACTATATACTATATACATAAAAATGTGTCGTATTTCATGTAAACAAAATCAATCAAAATACAGAGGTTCTAGAAAAACTGAGAATGAAAAGAGAGTTGATAACAGAAATTTAAAAAAAGAAAAAGAGGCAAGTGAAATATTTCTGAAACGTTGAAAGATATAACAGTCTTATAAAAACCATACTGGAGGTCAAGGTTGAGGGCCAGCGAGCAAGAGGTAGACAACGATACAAGTGGGAAGACAACATCAAGAGATAGATCACCTGATTGATTGACATGTTTGTTTTGCAATAACCTGTTCATTCCTCCCGATTATATTTGAGATATATTTTATACGTTGTACATATGTTAGCTTTCTGTTTGTGTATAATTGTTCAGGGATATGGTGTTTCAACACATGTTATATTAATTTCAAATGTAGTATAAGGGTATCGGTGTATTGCTGTGGCCAGCATGGCTCTTAACTTCTCCTGAGGGGGGGGGGGGGGGTCTGGGGTGGTCTGGGGTGTCAGGCAGTGGTGATAGCTTTGGTAAGGATGACTGTCATGTCCTTTTCAGGAACCATTCCCCACTGGTCCAAGACTGTCGTCCAGCTCACGCCTGTGGCTCCTAATAGCTGTCAGCATGAGACTGCCCCCCCCCCCCGGGCAACAGCTGTGACAGGCTGGCTAAACCAGGCGTGGGTAACCGATTCGGCTTCAAACCAATCGGTGAACTAGGGTGTGCCTACCCAGCATGTGAAGACAGGATTCGGTAGACTGCGCGGAAGAAATCATTGATGATTCAACGGGCAAAGCGGCGTTTACCTGCAAAGCGTTGTGGAACATAATGAGCACGACAAGGCATGTCGAGCGCCCTGGTCATCCACTGCACCTGTATTCGTCACCAGTCGTCTTGACTTGTCTTGCCACTGGATTCAGATGGACTCAGGCGAGAGTGTGTGGTCGGCGAATTGTGCAACTCTTCCACACTTTAATCCAATTCATCGCGCATGTCATTCTTCATCCAATTTTATCTATCACGTTTTCAAGCCCCGTGGCGATGGGTAAGCGGCGAAGCGGCAGGCGTGGGTACGCTGGCAGTCGTAGTTGCAGACCTGCACACAGACGGCTCAGACCATATGGTCATCTTCTACTGACCGGGACAGCAGTGGAATTCGGCAGCCCCCTGAGCGACTGAGCAGCCATCTGTAGGAAAGCACTGTTCACCTCCATAACATGAGGGAGGGGCTAGAAAAGGTGCCCTAAACATTGTCTGCTCCATCACTACCTAACCAGTTATCCGCGGTTTGTGGGTACCCTATACTGCGGTCGACATACAGCTATACTAAAAACAGGTAAAGCAAAAAAAGCAAACCATATTCCCTTAACCATCGGAACTTGGAATGTACGCACCCAACTTGAGAGACGGCGCGTTGGGCCCTGAGAGACGAACAGCACTGATTGCGAGAGAGTTGGGCAGGTACAACATCGACATTGAAGCCTTGAGCGAGACGCGACTTGCAGATGAAGGCAACATCTGTGAAATAGGTGCCGGCTACACATTCTTGTGGAGTGGAAGGAAGAATGAGGAAAGACGCCAGTCCGTTGTAGGATTTGCCATTAAGTCGGCTTTGGTTGGCAAACTAGCTGGATTTCCGAAGGCCTTAAACGACTGTCATTTTTTTAAAATAAACGACAGACTTATGACCATTAAGTTACCCTTGCTGAACGGAAGGAGGAATGCAACCATCGTGTGAGTCTAGGCACCAACAATGACCAATGAGGATGACATCACGAACAAGTTCTATGAGGACTTACACAGTGTCTTAACATCTGTTCTTAAAGGAGACAAACTTATACTCCTTGGGGACTTCAATGCCAGAGTAGGCACGGACACCACCTCTTTGAGTGGCATTATTGAAAGCACGGAGTCGGAAATTGTAACAGCAATGGACTCCTCCTTCAGACCTGTGCCAAACACGATCTCCTGATTACCAACGCAATTTTCCGTCTTCCCATGAGAAATAGGATATCGTGGATGCACCCTCGCTCGAAACATTGGCACCCCATTGACTATGTCATCGTCAGGAGGAGTGACAGACAAGAAGTTCGGGTGACAGAATCTATGTATGATGCCGAATGTTGGACAGACCATCGTCTCATTATCTCGAAAATAAACATGCACATCAAATCACCACGACCTCCTCGAAGGGTACAACTGTAAAAAAAAAAAAAGACTAAATGTCATCCGCATAAACAGTAAAAAAAAATGCAGCTGTCATTTGAAAATATGCTGTAGGACAGCGTCGTGCCCAGTGCCGCAGCTAAATAGGATGCAGAGACAGAGTGGAGTGTCCTAAAGGACAAGGTTTACAACACTGCTATGGAAATCTTGGGTCCAGCCCCCCCCCCCCCCCCCGGAAGCATAAAGACTGGTTCGATGAAAATTCCGAAGACATCAACCAATTGCTGGCTGAGAAACACCTTCTCCACAAGGCATACTTGAACGACCCGAGGTCAACATTAAAAAAATGCCTTCAATAACATCCGAAGAGTGGTGCAGCAGAAACTTCGGCACATGCGGGACTCCTGGCTGAGCAACAAGATTGATGAGATTCAAGACTTTGCTGACAGACATGATATGAAAAAACTTCTACGACTCATTGAAAACGGTGTATGGTCCCACATCTCCCAAGCATAGTTCTCCTCCTTGGTGCGGATGGGGGAACATTGGTCACCGACAAGAGAGGGGGGGGGGACCCTCAGCGCTGGGCAGAGCATTTTGGTAACATCTTGTGTGCCACCTCCTCCATCGATGGTGGGACCATTGGCTACCGTCCTCAGGTCCCCACTGGTGATACCTTTCCTGACCTGCCAACCATAGTGGAAGTAAACAAAGCCATCCAGCAGCTTTCCAGCGGTAAGGCGCCTGGTCCTGACTCAGTCCCGGCAGAGATGTACAGGGCAGGTGGAGTAGTTCTAGTGGAGCAGCTTCACCATTTCTTTGCAGGCATATGGACTTCTGGTCCCCAACATGGCGGATAGGCATTGAACTGTTACGGCCTCTGGAGTGTTTATGCTTGTGGCTACGGTTTGCATAGGACTGGTAGTATATTGTTCCGTCACCCTGGTACTGAGTGCGTGCGTGAAATGACACTGTGAGCTGTGAAATTCGTGTGGAGTGCTTTTACATCTGTCCGCTGTTGTTTGTACAGTGAACTGCATGTTCGGAACAATGGCTACCGGATGTTGCTGAATTGACTGATTTGTCTTTTCGGTTCACTAGTGCATTTTTTCAGGAGACTCCTGGGAGTCGTCGCTGGAGCTACGGAGTTCGTACTCTGTGCGGCGCTTTCGGCGGGTCGCCCTGTGGAAAGAGACCTAGCCATGTGGGATAAAACCCGGTTCAATGAAGTCTTTCTGGTGACTGCCGATTCGATCGACGATGAATTGTATTTTTCGTGAAGGACTTTTGTGTTGGCATTTTCGCGGCGGCATTATGCACAATGTACCTGTGCGTGCTGTTGGATTGCCGAGACTCCTGTCTGTTCCACTTTTCACATTGGACAGTGAGGAGCACTTTGTGTGATATTCACTGGCACAGGAACGGAGCATATTGGGGACGAACAGTTGTCGTGAAGTTGGAACCGCAACTAACCAACCAACCAACCAACCAACCAGCCAGCCAGTCAGCCAGCTAACCAACCAACCAACTAACTAAACTAAACCTAAACTGAACCGAACCTAAACTGAACCTAAACCTAAACTGAACCTAAACTAAACTAACAAACTTTGCAGGCACATGTGTGAGCGGGACCATTTCACAGGATTTCAGGGACGTGTCAATAGTCCACCTTTGCATACGTACAAGAAACCGCCAATCCTGTGACAACCACCGAGGCATCTCATTGCTCTCAATTGCAGGGAAGATACTACCCAGAATTCTTCTCAATCGCCTCACAGCCCATCTCGATCAAGGTCTTCTTCCTGAGAGTCAATGTGGCTTCAGAAAAGAACGTGGAACTGTTGACATGAATTTTGCTGCAAGGCAGTTGCAGGAGAAATGTCAGGAACAGAATTCTGAGATGTTCTCCACTTTCATTGACCTTACCAAGGCTTTTGATGCAGTCAGCAGAGAAGGACTGTGGAAGATTATGGCGAAATATGGCTGTCCACGAAAGTTTGTCCAAATAGTGCGGCTATTTCATGATGGTATGCAGGTAAGAGTACAGGAAAATTGTGAACTGTCTGAGCCCTTTTCGGTCACCAATGGAGCGAAACAAGGATGTGTCCCGGCACCAACACTGTTCAGCCTCATGTTTTCAGCTATGTTGACGAATGCCTTCGAGAACAACGACATTGGAATAGGCACGTTGGCAAAGGTGGACCATTGATGAGTCCCTGAAATCCTGTGGCATTGTCTCGCTCACATATATGCGTGCAAAGTTAGTTAGTTAGTTAGTCATGGAGAAGAGTATAGTTATGCACCAGCCAGGGATTAATGACACCGTGCCGAATATAAAAATGAATGGTCATAGACTAAATGTTGTGGACAAATTCACCTATCTTGGCAGCACTGTGTCACAAGCTGCCACAATTAATGACGAAGTGAACGCAAGAATCTAACTACAAGGCCAGCGCGGCATTTGGCAGACTGTACAAGAATGTGTGGTGCAGAAATGGAATAAGCCTGCAAAAAAAGCTAAAAGTCTACAAAGCAGTTGTATTATCCACACTGCTATATGCTTGTGAAACCTGGAATGAAACCGTAGGTAATTGAAGATTAAATTAAATGAATTTTTACGGCGAGCTGCGTTATGGTAAACCACCCCCCCCCCCCCCAAGCGGCCAGAGGAAACTCTTTAAAGACACTCTGAAGATCTCACTGACAGCTTTTGGAATTCATCACGACACTTGGGAGATCGCTGCCAAAAACTGAAATTCGTGGCGTGCATCATTACGCAAGGGAGCAGACACTTGTGAAAGCAACCACCAGGACTGCAAGAGCTATGAAGGATAGGCTGGACATAACAACCACTACAGGAGATCCTCCTTCTGGAACGTCAGTCATTCTTTGCCCACATTATTAAAGAACATTTCGAGCCAAAATAGGCCTTATCAGCCATCTTAGAACTCACGGCTCCACACCTTCAACCCCACTGGATGAAATGAATGGTCATCATCATTCTTGACGGACAAACAACTTCTCCTGAAGAGTTGCCATTGTTTTTTAACTGCTGCGACTGCCGGCTACCTCGGCGCATGCGTGTAGAGTATCAACAGAAAGTTTGTCGGAGCGGTCGGTCGCTGGTCAGTCTGTGGCTGGACTTGTGAGGTTTGTAGAGCTGTGGGCTACCCACAGCTGGTAGAATATTGTGTTCTTGTTGTTAGTGGTTATGAAATAGTACACGGACACACATAGTTTTAATAGTTTCAGCAAATAAATCTCGCAGTGTGTGTGTGACATTTGAAATGGCCGCCGTGCTCCCGCCACCCGCCTGCTGCATGCTTGTGTTTATAGCAATTCTGGTCAATATTTAAAAATTGGGTGTTTACTTTTGAAATCATACCAGTTAGATACAGTTTGACAAGACGAATCCAACGGTATCTCAACGAAGAGTGTACTGTACTTTAATTCTAAGCGGAGTTATAAATTTTTTGGTGACGTAATTTAATACCAGGAGGTGTAATATAGCAAGTCCTATGACAATTTTAATTTGAGTATTTACTAATGAGACGGCCACAGAAGATAGGCCTTGAAATTCAAAATCTAATGGTATCTCAGTGATGCCTGTATGTCACTTATATAAGTGAAGATATTCACATTTTTGTGAAGGTGAGACGAGTTGCGATTTTTCATACTATTCACCCGTAAATGGAACTCTCTAGTGTGCCCATTACCTCCCCCAGTGGGTGTGCGTGTGTGTGCATGCGAGATTGTCTCAAATGGTCGTATGAAAACTGACTCAAAAATATGTTCCGTCATGTTAACTGATTGAGTGCCAAACAAAACATGGGTTTTGCCCAAGCAGAAATTGATGGCAGAAAATGGGAAGTAGGGGTATGCCACAATATTGATCTAAACATTGTTAAAATTGTAATAAATATATTGAATTATATATCAAATTAAAGGACATTGCACAAGGAACACATTGGTATTGCTACTGTTGCTAAAAGTTAGAAATATAATAATAATATTAGCAGATGTTGTAAAAAATAAATTGATGACAGAGGTGACAAGTACGTCAAATTTCCACTTACCAAGGCGCTACTGATCCGACGGTGTTTAAAATCCAATGAAACTTACTGAATTATGATAACTACACCACTTTGCTACACAAAAATCACTAGAACGGCTCCATAACACCAATAAATTACAATAAAAACATCCTATTTTGAAGCGTATCATTGTCACATAAAATGGAAAATGTCGGAAAATCACTAGACATGTTTTGACCGTTTTCTGCAGATAAACACAAAATGTACGCTATTTTTTAGTTAGTTATAATTATTATTCTTTTAATTTAATTATTTAAATACTTCTTAAATACTTTGTGATAGGCAAAGCAAACTTTTAGGGGCACAAGTGTGGCCCATCAGCTAATTCGACATGATGACAATCCTTCACGGTTAGCGGCTAAGAGTTAGTTTGTTTACATTCATAAATAATACATTTTAACCGGGAAAAAAACACATTTAACGTGTGCTATCAGTTTAGAATCGTTCACAAATTTCCTTTAAATAAGAATAACTACAATCTAACATTGTTTAAAACTTTTATCTGATGTAAATGAGGCCGAAAATCAAGGACCCATGCAATTGGTTTGAAGCCGAATAACTACAGCTTTTTTAACACAACTTTTAAACGCATCCACAGGATTTAGTCACCAAATGCCGATCACACGTGGCCTGTGTGTAAATGAAAAACCTTCTTTCGGCGTAAAAATTCGTTTCAGGGTATTAAAATTGAGCAAGGGATCGCAAACGAAAGAAACAAACGGACCGCACAAATCTTGGCAATATATTAACGAAGGGACAAAACAGTTGAGACTGTTCGGCAATCGGTTGGCGGTTGGCAGCGAATCAGTTAAATGATTACAAAATAGTACAAGTATACAAATAAATTATTAATGATCTTTAAAATTGTGTTCTCTTTAATTTTAGTAGGTCAAATCGCACGTTTTGTGTGTTGAAAAGTGTAGCGCAATCGATATGCGGCGGCCATCATGACCCATTCACAAAGTCACATCTTCGCAGAATATCTGTTTTTCAACCACAATTTGAGCAAGTTTAGCGATGAAACTTTGCTGATCCAGGGGCAATATTTTATATGGCAATTAAAATTCACATTAAACAAAGACATCTATTGGATCCATCGATTCCGATATGCGATAATTCCACTGCTGCTGTGGGATGCGCTCCCCGGCAGTCGGCAGCTTGCACAGATCCATAGAGCACACTTTATTCACAAACTTCCAGTTTCTTAGTTCTATATAATATTTTAGTATTTTTAGTTTGTAATGTTTAATAGTTAATTAGTTTCTATTATATCACCTAATAATTTTGTTCATCATCATCTTCCACTTCTGCCGTCAAGCGTCGAGGGGAGGAATAATTTGCATTCCAGAGCCCGGTGGGCGGCACTGGATAGTGTCATTCCGTGTGGTTGTACAATGTCTCTGATGTCATCAATCCATTTTCTTCTTGGACGTCCTCGTGGTCTCGTCGCAGATGATCTTTGATGTAAGGCCAGTGATGATAGCTGCTGATGTTGCATTCTAACGACATGGCCAAACCACTTGATCTTCTTTCTTTCAATAAATGTGGCACAAGGTGTTGATCCCACAGTTTGTCTGATAATAGCATTTCTTACTCGGTCTCGGATTGTTAAGTTGGCAGCTCTCCTCAAGCATCTCATTTCACAGGTGATGATTTTGCGAAGGTGTAATTTGGATAAAGTCCAGGTTTGAGATTGGTAGCATAGGGTTGGTGTGAATATGCTGTTTATTATCTGTCGTTTTGCGAACATGGGTATGTTTGGATGTTTCAGTAAGGGTGATAGTTGATATGTAAGTGCACTAGCTTTTTGACATCTGATTTCAATTTCTCTGTCCAATCTGCCATCTTCTGTGATCATACTTCCAAGGTATTTGAATTCTTTAACTTGTTTTCAGAGTTGTGCTATTTATCTGTATACTTAGTGGGCCTGGCGATCTGCTAACTTGCATTACTTCGGTTTTGGCTGTGTTTATGCTCATATTGTATCTGCTGCAGGTTGAACTCAGATTAGTAATATGATTTTGTAGTCTGCCCTCATCGCTGTAAAACAGGCACTGATCGACTGCAAATAGAAGTTCATTTATTCCCTGTGGCTCAGTTGTTTCATCTGGAGTAAAGAGTTCTAAATTTTCTGAATTTGTTCTGTCGAAACGTGCTTCTTTGGAAATTCTGTCCATGTAGATATTGAATAACAGGGGAGAGAGCACACAACCCTGCCTCACTCCTGTATTGACTGTGAACATATCTGATATACCTTCTTGTGTTCTTACTGCACTTTGGCTTGAGTGGTACATGGCTATGATGTTTTCTAGCAATTGCCCTTGTATCCCATAGTCTTCAACGATGGTCCATAATTTGTATCTGTCTACTCTATCGAAAGCCTTTTCCTGATCTACAAACACAATATTCTGCTGGTCACTATATTCGATAGTTTTTTCACAAATTTGTCTAAGTGTAAATAATGCATCAGTGCAACTTTTACCTTTCCGAAAACCGAAACTATTGGTCTAGCTCTTTGTTCCAATAGTTTTGCATACATTTTCCCTACATGGCTCAGGAGTGATATACCTCTGTATGTTTCGCACTCTCTTGTATTGCCTTTCTTTTTCCATATTGGTACTATTATTGCCTGTTGCCAATCATCTGGGACTTTTCTTTCTTCCCATGCTATATTAACAATTCTTGTTAGCCATTTAACTCCTGTTTCCCCGCAGGCCTGAATAGCTTCTGTGGTTATTCCATCTGGACCTGGTGATTTGTTTTTAGGACTTTTCTGTATAACTGCTTTGATTTCTGTAGGTATGAAATTTGGTTCTTGCTCTCCCTGGCTTTTAGGCACAAAAGTGAGGTTTTCTATGTTATGTGTGGGGTTAACCCTTTACAAGGCATAGCGTCTGATTCCGGCCGATGCGAGAAAACGATCGTAGCGTCCGATTCCGTCCGATACTATTATGCATTGTAAAATCGCGATCTCTCGGCTTTCCGACACTTCCGACGGCTACTTTCGCTTTCGCCTACAGCTTGACAACGTGGCCGCCATTTGTAAACACGATAGTATCAATTTAAACGGACTTTTAAGGACAAGTTTTGATAGTTTTTGGGATTGTTACGCTGTTTTTCAAAATGGATTTCGGCGATTCTTCAAGTTATAGCCGAGATTTCGCTAGGTTCATTTTAAATGACATTAAAGGGCACGAAGTTGACTATTAATCGGAGCTAGATATCAGTGCAAAGCGTTACTTTGCATTAGCAGTTTGAGTCGGACTTTAAAGAAAGTGATTATGATTCTGAAAATGTGTTTGTATATTGCCGTATAGGTGACGGAAAATCACAAACAACATGCCGTATTTCGTAAATATTTGTGTTCATGTATGGATTACCGGCAACAATCACGTGAGTAACATATTCTGCATGCTTTTCCCTTCATTGTGTTGTTTATTTAACTAAAATCGGTTGACTAACACCTTATTTGTGATGTTTTTACTAACGCGACCCAAACTTTTTCCAAACCTGAAAAAATCTTGCCCGTTCAGGGCTACAAAATGGACAAGCGTCTGCCCTGTAAAGGGTTAAGTAGTTCTTGAAAGTATTCTGCCACCCTTGCTAGTCTTTGTTGTGGATTAAATATTGGTATACCTCTTTTGCTGTTTATGATGGTGGTTGGGTTGTAGCATGCATCTCTGTTTCTCATTGTGGTGACACGTTTATAAAATTCTCTTGGGTAGTCTTTGCTAAGGGTCGCCATCTATTCACCGTAGCTTCTCCAAGATTCATCTTTATATGCTCTAATTGTTCGTTTGGCATTACGTCATGCTATTCTATAAGTAATATAGTCCTGTTCAGATTTAGTTGTGATCCACTCTTTGAATGCTGCCTTCTTTTTGAATATGCTATCTTTAACTTCGTTGTTCCACCAGGCTGTTCTTAATCTTTTGTCCTGCCCTACTTTCTTTGTTCCACACTTATTTTCCAATGTGTCGAGCATGGCAGCCTTGAAACATGTCCATTCCTTATCTACGCTTGAGTGGTCATCAGGGATGTTCTTATGTAGGTTTTGGATTTCTTGATTGAATTCGTCTTTAACTGTATTTTCCTGCAGTCTCCTATAATTGATGACGTGTTGTTACCTTTTTGTTTCTTATTTTCCTGTGTGGTGAAATCTTTTTGATTATGACTGGTTTGTGATCAGTATCAACATCTGTATTTGGGAGTGCTCTTGAATCTAATAGTAGCCTTCTGTCTGATTTCCTAATTAGAATAAAGTCAATTTGAGATGCTTGGTTTATGTCATTCCATTTATACCAGGTTGTGGTGTGGCTACGACGATGTTGAAAGAAACTATTTGCTATTATTAGTCCATGTTCCGAGCATATGTTGAAGATGATGACCATTGCTGTTACAATCAGTCTCTTTGTCGCTGAATGGCCCCATGCAATCCTCCCATGGTGTTCTTTGTGTGCCTATTCGTCCGTTAAAATCACCCATCACAACTAGTTCATCTGTCTCCTTGACATTATTTAACGTGTCTGCAAGTTTATCAAAATATTCGTCTTTGTCTTCCTCGCTGTAAGTGTAGTTACATGAGGCGTATGTTTGTATAAAAGTTGTTGTTCTATTTCCTTCTTTGATCTGTACTAGTATTATCTTTTCCGATATAAATTTAGTGTTGATAATGGCTTTCGCTTTGTCTGGATGTATTAAAAAACCCACTCCATGTTTAGCTGTAGCTCGCTGGTCGACGCCACTCCATATAAGAACATAACCTTCATGTGTTCGTTTCGTGTTCTGCCCCTTTTTCCTAGTGTCTGCGAGTCCTAATAATTGAATATTTGATTTTTCCATGAACTCTACAAGAGCTGGTTCCTTATATCCAAGACCAGTAACCAATAATTTTGTTTAAAAAAAAAAAAAAAAAAATGCCCAGCCGGGAACAGAACCCCGGCCTCCCGCGTGACAGGCGGACTGCTTATGACTACGCTAGCAAGAACACAATCATTTCTCTACAAATATATATATATAGTCAAGCCAACGTTTTGGGTTACATGATCGTAATATTTTTGCCTGTTTTTTAACCACAATTAAAGCAAGTTTAGCGATGAAACTTTCCAACTTCTGTAAAATTGAATACAGAATTCGAAGATTCATCTACAATTGATGGGTTTCTATTGAAAACGCCAGAAAAAAATTATTTACGGTTCAGCTTGGCGTTTTAATTTTTCTCCACGCGCGAGGTTGGTCTCAACCAACATGGGTCATAGACGGATTATGAAAACTGACTTCAAAAATATGTTCCATCATGTTAAATGATTAAAAGATAGTACAAGTATACAAATAAATTATTAATGATCTTTAAACTTGTGTTCTCTTTAACTTTTGTAGGTCAAATTGCACGTTTTGAGTGGTGAAAACTGAAAGTGTAACATGTCAAAGCGATCAATACGCGCATGCGCAGTCACCATGGCACATGGCCATGCGTTTACCCATTCACAAAAACATGCTTCACCAAAAATGTTCTTTTTCATCCACAAAAAAAGCTAGTACAGCGATGAAACTTTCCAGATATATTTAAAATTGTAGGCAAAGTTCAAAAATACATCTATAATTGATGCAATTCTATCAAGAATGCTAGAATAGTGTTACAAAGTGCACACGCCAGTCGGATCGATATGCACAAAGAACAAAAACACGCCTCCGCAGAAAATGTTGTTTTTCTCCACAAAAAAAGCAAGTACATCGATGAAACTTTCCAGATATATTTAAAATTGTGTGCAGAATTCAAAAATACATCTATAATTGATGCAATTCTATCAACAACACAAAAACAAAATTAATTACGGTAAGTATGAAATATATTCATATTTATATAAAAGTTCACCATGTTTTCAACCAATCGCCGTGCAAGGAATATTAAGCCTACCTTTCCTGGAAAACCCAGGATGTGTGTTATTGTCACGTGAGATTTGAATGAATGAATGACGTCGAAAGAATGCATGGTAAATTAGACAGCGTTTTCCGGGACGAGATTTTCAATGGTGGGCTGACTCCGTACATGACTTTTGATTTTACTTCGGGTAATGGCACGATGGAACACCCTAGTAATGATGACCTAAGAGATAAGTAGGGAGAACTATCACTATTTTAAATTTGAGAATTTACTAATGAGACCACCACAGTAGATAGGCCTTGAAATTCAAAATCTAATGGTACCCTAATGATGCCTGTATGTTACTTCTAAGTGAAGATATTCACATTTTTGTGAAGGTGAGACAAGTTGCGATTTCTCATGCTATTCACCCGATAGTGAAGCTCTCCAGTGTGTTCGATTACCTTCACCAGCGGGTGTGCGTGTCTGTTTGTCTCAAACGGTCGTATGAAAACTTGACTTCAAAAATATGTTCCGTCATGTTAAATGATTACAAAATAGTTCAAGTATACAAATAAATTATTAACAATCTTTAAACTTGTGTTCTCTTTAACTTTATTAGGTCAAATCGCACGTTTTGTGTGTTGAAAAGTGTAGCGCAATCGATATGCGGCGGCAGTCATGACCCGTGGGTTTCCAAATCACAAAGTCACATCTTCGCAGAAAATCTGTTTTCAACCACAATTCGAGCAAGTTTAGCGATGAAACTATACTGATTCAGGGGCAATATTTTCTATGGCAATTAAAATTTAGATTAAACAAAGACATCTATTGGATCCATCGATTCCGATATGCGATCATTCCGCTGCTGCTGTGGGATGCGCTCCCCGGCAGTCGGCAGCTTGCACAGATCCATAGAGCACACTTTATTCACAAACTTCCAGTTTCTTCGTTCTGTATAATATTTTAGTTCGTAATGTTTAATAGTTTCTATTATATCACCTAATAATTTTGTGAAATATAAAAAAAAAATATGCCCAGCTGGGAACAGAACCGCTGTCTCCCGCGTGACAGGCGGAATGCTTACGACTTCGCTAGCGAGGACACAATGATTGTTCCACAAAGATTTTTATATAGTCAAGCCGCCGTTTTGGGTTTCATGATAGTAACATCTTTGCCCGTTTTTCAACCGCAATTACAGCAAATTTAGAGTGAAACTTTCAAAATTTCTGAAAAATTTGATGCAGAATTCGAAGATCCATCTACAATTGATGGTTTTCTATTGAAAGCGACAGAAAAAACATTAATTATGGTTCAGCATGCCATTTCTATTTTTCTCCGCATGCAAGGATGGTCTCAACCAAACGGGTCATAGGCGGATTATGAAAACTGACTTCAAGAATATGTTCCGTCATGTTAATTGATTAAAAAATAGTACAAGTATACAAAAAAATTATTAATAATCTTTAAACTTGTGTTCTCTTTAACTTTAGTAGGTTAAATTGCACGTTTTGAGTGTTGAAAAGTGAAAGTGTACATACGGCATGTCGATCGATATGCGCATACGCTGTCGCCATGGCACATGGCATTGCGTTTCCCCATTCACAAAGAAACGCTTCGCAGAAAATGTTTTTCATACACATCGGAAGCAATTACAGCGATGAAACTTTCTAGATATATTTAAAATTGTATGCAGAATTTAAAAATACATATATAATTGATGTAGTTCTATCGACAGTGCCAGAATAGTGTTACAAAGTGCACATGCCAATCCGCAAAGAACAAAAACACATCTTCGCAGAAAATGTTGTTTTGATACTAGGGGTGTACCGGATTTCGGCTCCGGCTCCGGCAAATCCGGAATCCGGCCATTTTTACAAATCCGGCTTCGGCTCCGGCTCCGGCCGGATCTCACTTTATAAATCCGGCCAAATCCGGCTCCGGCCGGATTTCAAAAATTTGAATCCGGTACAGCCCTAGTGAAACCACTCATGGCTTTCCTCCAGAAAGAAGGTAGTGATGCTGGGATCAAAACTATGAAAGCAGCCCTGCTTGAAGCTGTTAGCAGCAGATTTGCGGATATTGAATCCAACAGTATTTACACCTGTGCCACTCTACTGGATCCTCGATTCAAGCTGTGCTTCTTCTCCAAACGTGGTAGAAGTGATGCACGAGCCCATCTGCTGTTAGCAGCTAACTCCATTATTGATTCAGCAAACACAGTCAGTCTACAGGATCCATCAGCTACTAGTAGTAATAGTAGTACTAGTGTTTTGACTTTTGTGACCACTGCCACACAGTACGAGTCCAGCCTATGGAGCTGTTTTGACACAATTGTCGAGGAAAATCCCACCACAGATCGTTCTGCAAGTGCCGAAGGCAACAGCATTAACACTGAGGTGACACAGTACCTGTCAGAGCCACTTCAAACTCGACAGTCAGATCCAGTTTCATGGTGGCATGCCAATAAGCAAAGATTTCCAAGTATGGCTAGACTAGCGCAGGCATTTCTTGCACCACCACCTACAAGTGTGCCATTGGAAAGGCTGTTCAGTACTGCAGGAGACATTATCACTGACCACCGTAGTAGCCTTTTACCACAAAATGCGGAGACGTTGATTTTCCTGAAATAAAACTCGTCCCTCCTTGACTCTGAGAGTTCAACTTCACAGCCATAATGAAGCCTGACTGACTGAAATAATGAAATTACTGAATGAATGTATTTCAATAAATTCAATCTGTTCAATGTACTGATGTTGTGAGTTGTAACTGAGCTGCCAATTTGCCAACTGAAAACAATGTGAAAACTAAAATCTGAAACTGAAAACTAAAAATTAAAATTACTAAATTAGCATTATGTGCTTATGTATTATGTTTCATCTTGAACTTATGGAACTTAATATTACTTAATTACTTATTCTAATGTAAATGTAATTATTTTATATTTAAATGATTTAATATGAGTATATGTCATCATTGTCATGTCTATAGTAATGAACTGCAGTAATGAACAGTCGAGTGACTCCACTCACCTAAAGTCAAGTGATGTAGTACGTTTTATTTTTTTTTTATTTGTAAATCCGGCTCCGGCCGGATCTCACTTCATAAATCCGGCCAAATCCGGCTCCGGCTGGATTTCACTTTATAAATTCGGCCAAATCCGGCTCCGGCCGGATTTCAAAAATTTGAATCCGGTACAGCCCTATTTGATACACATCGGAAGCAATTACAGCGATGAAACTTTCCAGATATATTTAAAATTGTCTGCAGAATTCAAAAATACATATATAATTGATGTAGTTCTATCGAGAGTGCCAAAAAAAATTTAATTACTGTAAGTATGAAATACATTCTTATTTATATAAAAGGTCACGATGATTTCAACCAATCGCTGTGCACGGAATATTGGGCAAACCTTTCCTGGAAAACCCAGGATGACGTGTGTTCTTGTCACTTGAGATTTGAATGAATGAATGACGTCGAAATAATGCACGGTCTTAACTAGCGCGAACTGGGAGACACGATGAACCAAGGCGGTATGATTCCGTATATGATTTCGGTGTTCATTTCCGGTCGCGGCACGATGGAACTCGCTAAGATAAGGGAGATTTTATCGCGGCCCATTAAATTGGAAGCTGAGAAATTCTGCCCTCTATTACTGTGGCTTGTTTATTTTTAAACGGACAATGTAGTGCCATATATCATTGTGTCCGGGGTGGCGAAGCCTAACTTGACGTATTATTTATTTTTCGATAGGATGTGCCATGACCTAATTAACAATTTAAAATGGCCGCCAATTGTGTATTATTTGCCTTCTATTACTGTGGCTTGTTTATTTTTAATCGCACAACGTAGTGCCATATATCATTGTGTCCGGGGTGGCGAAGCCTAACTTGACATATTATTTATTTTTCGATAGGATGTGCTGTGACCTAATTAACAATTTAAAATGGCTTCACAGCTTCTCTCCCTCCAAAAAAATGAAAATGTACTTACATTTCCTTGATCTGGCTGTTTGCTGCTACCTGTTGCAGGTCTTGGATGTTTACTTGGCCGTTGAATGAGCCTTCTCTGATGATGGTTCTACGCAGGGTCTCCCTTGGTCTTCCCCGTTTCTTTTCCCTATTGGTGTCCAAATGAGGGCCTGCAATATATATAGAATAAGTTAATTAAACCATTCTGCCAGCCCAAGAAGATAAATAAAAACAAATTACATCAATAAATGTTACCTCTTTTGAAACAAATATCTGCATGCAAAATTCTGAACTGAAAAATATAAATAATAAAATAACCTAGAAATAGATTTATACATATAGCACAATAGTATAGTTTATAAATGTTATAAAAAAAATATAAAATAACACAAAGTAATCCAGCTTTACAGAAAAAAATTATGAAACATGCAGGACGTTGCTGCGACTAGCCTTCATCTACAAATACATACATATAACGACAACATATAACCACGGAGAAGACTCTCCAGTGACTACATTAAAGCATAAGAATGGAATGAGAAGAATAGGAACCTGAAAAAAAATGGGAGCAATGAAGAGAAAATGAAAATTTGAAAAAAAGATTTCTGCTACTTATCCTCAGAATCCCAGTGCATTGTGTTATTGGGGTTGTATAAGATCAGACCACTGGAAATCCACACAATATGGGTTGGCACAGCAAGATTATTATACTGATTTAATATATGTCCAACATCGAGGTTCCTTAGATGACACGATCCTACTTGGATAACTGTGGCAATTCTAGAGCTACGCTTTACACAGGTCCGGACACTTGTGATTGACAGATGTGCGCGCCCTCATGGTCCGGGCTCGTACGAGGCCCTCACCTGTGGGACATGGCTGAACGTCTCTAAGCCGTGTCCCTTGGGTGTCAGGGTCTGGCCATAACTCGCCACCGGCTCGTGGTGGTGAGGTCTCGGTGGATTGACGCTGAGCCGCCAGCGTCTGCAGCCTACCTTGTGCCAGACGTATTGGTTACCCATTCCTCTGGAATACACAAGACTAGGCCGAGGGAGGGGTCATGTCGTTTGGGCATCACATGATCTCTGAAGCTCTGCCCAGACATTGTGATGGAATATTGGCCATATTCCACTCACATACTTTAGTCTGTCAAGACTGCAAGGTGTCTACTTACAATCTAATTCTAAATATCATCTATATATATAAAAGAGACTGTATGTGGTTGGCAATGTATTGGATGCGTTCGATAACGGTACATCCGATTGAGATGAAATTTTCTACACGTCTTCCTTTCATTCCTGTGCAACCGACTGTAATAGTTTCTTAGTGTAAAATCGGCTACTTAACAAAATTTAATTTTTCATTATAATTTCTATATAGCAAGAAATTTATAAACTCTTTGCCTATAGTTATTTACAGGCATATGAGTTATAATAAATAATGATATAATCTTTAAGGCATTTTCAAAGTTTTCATAAAAATAATGCATAACATTGTAACTCATCTTTTTATGCTTAACCCTTTACAGGGCAGACGCTTGTCCGTTTTTTAGCCCTGAACGGGCAAGATTTTTTCAGGTTTGGTAAAATTTCGGGTCGCGTTAGTAAAAACATCACAAATAAGGTGTTAGTCAACCGATTTTAGTTAAATAAACAACACAATGAAGGGAAAAGCATGCATAATATGTTACTCACGTGATTGTTGTTGGTAATCCATATATGAACACAAATATTTACGAAATACAGCATGTTGCTTGTGATTTTCCGTCATCTATACGGCAATTTACAAACACATTTTCAGAATCATAATCACTTTCTTTAAAGTCCTACTCAGACTGCTAATGCAAAATAACGCTTTGCACTGATATCTAGCTTCGATTAATAGTCAACTTCGTGCCCTTTAATGTCATTTAAATTGACCCTAGCGAAATCTCGGCTATCACTTGAAGAATCGCCAAAATCCATTTTGAAAAACAGCGTAAAAATCCCGAAAACTATAAAAAAAAGTCTGTAAATGTTCGTTTAAATTCATAATAGCGCGTTTACAAATGGCGGAAACGTTGTTAGGCTGTCAGCGAAAGCGAAAGTAGCAGTTGGAAGTGTCGGAAAGCCGAGAGATCGCGTTTTTACAATGCATAATAGTATCGGATGTAAACGGCAGCTCCGCTCGTTTAAGCCATCGGCTGCTAACGGCCGCTCTGCCCTGTAAAGGGTTAAAGAAGTTATCTACAGTCATGTAGGTGATTAAAAAGTTTTCATTAAAAATAATGGATGGTGTGTGGAAGGACATTCTTTTAAGTTACTGTGTGAATTTAATGAGACGCTCCCCGCCAGGAGCTGGGCGAAGCCACGCCGGGTCAGATAGATAGACAGACAGACAGATAGTCGGGAACGGGAGCTTATATGACTATACTTATGAATTAAATGAGATGCTCCCCACCTGGGACTGGGTGAAGTCAGGCCGGCACAGACAGACAGATAGTCGGGAACGGGAGCTTATATGACTACGTATATGAATTAAATGAGATGCTCCCCACCAGGAACTGGGTGAAGCAGGGCCGGGTCAGACAGACAGATAGTCGGGAACGGGAGCTTATATGACTACTTATATGAATTAAATGAGATGCTCCCCACCAGGGACTGGGTGAAGCCGTGCCGGATCAGCCAGACAGACAGACAGACAAACAAGCAGACAGACTGATAGATAGATAGAACCCCGCCAGGGCCTGGGTAAAGCCGGGCCGGGTCAGCTAGTAATGTAAATAAAGCAGAAAATGAAAGATGCAAAAATAAAAGTTACATTAACATTGGTTGTGAATTTAAACAAAAAATAAAAATAAAAAATGTCTCACCGTATTTTATTTAAATCTGATTATTTATGTACTGCTCTGCCTGAAAAAAAAGTATTCAAGTAATCCTTACAGGTTTGTATAGACGCATCTGAAAACTGACTTTTAAAATAATTTTCAGACATGTCAAATGGTGAAGAGAAGACTTTTTTTTACACACGTAGCCGTAACACAGATAAATGAATACTAATTACTAACTATGAATTAAACTTCTAATCTATTCTGTTTAATTTTAGTAATCAAACTGATGGTTCAAATTATAAAATAAACAAAGGATCGCCTATAATAGTATAATACTATTACTATACTATAGTGTTGGTGTCGCCATAGATAGAATTTTGCGAAATGAATGCGCTATTCAGAGACTTCATTCTTAATCTGACTGGCTATGCTGTTATACTAAAAAAAATTTTTCCTAAGGAAAGACGAATCGTGTGACGTTGCAACTCTTCACATTTATGTAAAATTGAACGGGGGATTAAAAAATGCAAAAAAAAAAGTTAAGGATTCTTTTAAATGCAGGAGTTATAAGACAAATTAGCTTACTATTCGTGAATAGACTCCAATAAAATCAAGATTAAACACTTTCTCAGCCTGAAACTTTGGCGCTGAGTAGAAGGACCAATACTAAAAATATCAGAATAGTTTCCCCTTTCGTCGTACTACGCTGCTTTAGTTTAATTAACATCTAGCTGGACATGGTAACAACTGGAAGTGAATCGTTGTCCTCAACAAAAAGTACGGGAAATTAAAAAAAATTAACCCCCCCCCCCCCCCGGAAAGTTCGATAACTCTGTCATTGCTAGTGTTTATGTTATTGTTGAGTTCGCTGTTTAACGTGGACTGGTATTGTTGTTGTTTAAAACAGTTTATACCTGCCTGTTGGATACATACAGTTGTTGAAATTATCAACAATAACTCATACAGGTTTCGGCTTTAATTTTAAGAGTTGATATGTAGTTACTAGTTCGTACATATTGTTTTGACTTGTTGACTTCTTAGTATTCTGTAAATTACGGATAATTATTATTAGGAGACTTTATTACCAAATGTTTGGTAATAATGTCCCGTACATTATTCCCAAGTGGCTGGTCACGTGACGTTTACTACCGCCGTCGATTGGCTTCAGAAGACTATTATTCTTTCTTCTTGTTTGTCTTTTGTTTGCAAGGTCTTTTTTCTTCAAACCTCACTAAGACGATATTTGTCTGGTGGTCTGGGTGCTAGTGACATCGTTACAACAAGGTTTAACAGGTTAGAAGACATATTTCTGCCGAACGTGTTACACAGAGAACGAACTCAGTAGCTCCAGAGACAACCTTCCGAAGTTCTTCCAAGTTCTTTTTCTTCAAACCGATATTTGTCGACAAGGACACTCAACGTACAGTGATATTTTATTTGGCAAATAGAATTCAAGGTAAACAAAGACATCTATTGGATCCATCGATTCCGACACTCGATCACTCTGTCGTCACTTCCCCCCCTCCCGGCAACTTCTGCAGATCCATAAAGCACACTTTATTGACATGCTTCGAGTTTCTCAGTTCTATATTGTAGTTCGTAATGTTTAATATTTTGTTTATTAAACAATTAAAAACAAAAAAAAACAAAACAATTTGCTGGCGGGGAGACAAACCCCAGTCTCCCTCGTGACAGGCGGAAACACTAACCACTACACTACTGAGGACACAATAATATTTCCACAAACATTAATAATGTAGTCAAACCTAGGTCACGTGACCAGCCGTTTGGGAATAATGTGGGGACATTATTACCAAACGTTTGGTATTAATCACTTCGATTATTAATTAGTTAATCGAAGTGATTATTAGTAATCGAATTACGAATAATACTGAGCATTATTCGAAATTGAAGGCTGGTCATGTGACGTCATCGGGACATGTGATTGACTATATTATAAAGTTTTGTTGAGCTATCATCATATCCTCAGTAGCATAGTGGTAAGTATTTCTGCCTGTCGCGTGGTAGACCGAGATTCGATTTCCCGCTGGCGAGACAAATTTTTTCCCCTCATTTTTCAGCAATTAATTAGGTGAACGCGACGTTTTATTAAAAATATAAAACATTACGAACTAAAATATAGAATTGAGAAATTCGAAGCTTGTGAATAAAGTGTGCTCTTTGGATCTGCAGGGGGGGGGGGGGGGACGGAGTGATCGAGTGTCGGAATCGATGGATCCAATAGATGTCTCTGTTTAATGTGAAATTTATTTGCGAAATGAAATACTTTTTACAATAAATAATTTGTTACCGTTATTCGAAAGAGTGCCCATTTTTTTATCGCAATACCATCTATGGGATTTAAGTTAGTGTAGAGATCTCTCGCAACCAAGTACCACAATAGCATCTCCATATTTATGAGCCCGAGTACAGAATGGGTGATTCATTGAAGATTACGGAGAATTCAACAGAATTAAACTTGCAACAGTGAAAGTTCCTATTTAAATTAACCACCTTCTTATCGGCTCAAACTAAAATTGACTAGTGAGTGGACGTTGTGACATGTTTGTTAATTCCCGCAATTTGATTGCAAATAATGCTCAGTATTATTTGCAATTCGATTACGAATAATGCCTCCCTTAGTTAATTACAGATATGTACTGTGTTTGTCCAATTTTTTAATATAATTGCATCATGTCTGTCTGTTTACAGCACAGTTCAGTTACTTTACATCTGCATTACAGTTACATGAGCTTTTGACCGATCACATATTAACTTCTAAGCCTTTCTTGCCTTCAGAGTAATTTTGTAGTAAATTCTTTTGTTCTGAACAAGCAATGCCAAACAGTGGTACATAAATTGCCTAGTAGTACGAACCTGGGTTTGACAATGTTCTATTATTAAATTTACAATTCTTTAATCTTTAGTGGTTTAATTTATTTGTAAACAGTTACAAACAGAATAATATTTGTAAATTACTTATATTTTCTGTTTGTCCAATATTTTGTTTCTGTTTTATGTAATTGCAAATTTACATTACAGTATTTGCTATTTGAGCTCTTAGCCGATGACATATTAAACTTCAAAACATTTCTTACCCAGGTTTGCCTTGCGATGTTATTTTGTAGTGGATTTAATTGCCTCAGAGCAGTGGTATCATCTTCATCTGTTTTATCCAGACAAGGCATATCCTAAAGGACCTGTCTAAAACAACCCCATGTATGATACTTGGCCCTCAAGAGAAGCACAGCATAGGCATTCTATAATTCATGGGGCCTCTTTACGTTACATGTGATAGTTTGGTCCTGGGCTCATCAAGGAATCTTCTCATCTGACACATGATACTTTGGTTCAAGGAATCTTCACATCTGATACATGACTCCTTTGCTTGTACTCTAAAGCTTATGGAATGTTGTTGTGCCCTGCCAGTTAGTGTAGGCATTCATGTCTCTCTACGAATCTCTGTCTTTGGTTTTGTGGATCAACTCTGATGTTATTCTTCCATGGCACCGTCTGTCCATCCAGCATCATTTCTCTCGGTCAGCATCTGTCTCTTCTACTGATCTTCCCAGTATCTCAGTGTTCTCCAATGTCTCTCTTCTCATGACATGACCAAAGATTGCTGTTTATCTCTTGTTTTGTTGTATTTACTGTTGTAGTTTCATAAGCCTCTTCCAGGCAATCGTAAGTTACTCTGGCAGTCCAGGTATTCGCAACATTCACCTTTAGAACCATATCTCTGTTGGTTTCAATGTCTATGTGTGTGTCCTGTAATAATTTAACGTAATTATTATGATTGTTTCACGTTTTATATTACCTCTGTCAGATTTGGTACAGAATTCCCAGAGATAAAAGAAAACATGACCAGTAAAGGCAGCTTGAGCAAGTCACTGACCTTCCGAGTGAAGCAGCTGAACGAGTGTCACCAGAAACTCCAGGCATCACTCTGTGCTTATGTTGGCCAGGTAAATAATCTCATTGTGTTGTCTTCTTACTGGGTACTTGTAACGAGTCGGAAGAGAGGCGGAATGAGAGAAATGATGCTGGATGGAGGGATGTCATGAGAGGTGATCTGGAACAGCGAGAGCTGACGCTGGGAGACATGAACATCTACAATTGGCAGTCCTCATGATGATGATATGTATAACAGCTGGAGTATCTGCCTCTCTTCACTCTACCCTGTTATTGTGTCTTCAACTAGTGGACATCTGTTATTTATCTTCATCTAGTGGTCATCTGTTATTGTATCTTCATCTAGTCGTCATCTGTTATTGTTTCTTCAACTAGCAGTCATCTGTTATTGTGTCTTCAACTAGCAGTCATCTGTTATTGTGTCTTCATCTAGTGGTCATCTGTTATTGTCTTCAACTAGTGGTCATCTGTTATTGTCTTAAACTAGTGGTTATCTGTTACTGTCTTAAACTAGCAGTCATCTGTTATTGTGTCTTCAACTAGCAGTCATCTGTTATTGTGTCTTCAACTAGTGGTCATCTGTTATTGTGTCTTCAACTAACAGTCATCTGTTATTGTGTCTTCAACTAGCAGTCATCTGTTATTGTCTTCAACTAGCGGTCATCTGTTATTGTGTCTTCAACTAGCGGTCATCTGTTATTGTGTCTTCAACTAGCAGTCATCTGTTATTGTCTTCAACTAGTGGTCATCTGTTATTGTGTCTTCAACTAGCAGTCATCTGTTATTGTGTCTTCAACTAGCAGTCATCTGTTATTGTGTCTTCAACTAGCAGTCATCTGTTATTGTGTCTTCAACTAGCAGTCATCTGTTATTGTCTTCAACTAGTGGTCATCTGTTATTGTGTCTTCAACTAGCAGTCATCTGTTATTGTCTTCAACTAGTGGTCATCTGTTATTGTGTCTTCAACTAGTGGTCATCTGTTATTGTGTCTTCAACTAGCAGTCATCTGTTATTGTCTTCAACTAGTGGTCATCTGTTATTGTGTCTTCAACTAGCAGTCATCTGTTATTGTGTCTTCAACTAGCAGTCATCTGTTATTGTGTCTTCAACTAGCAGTCATCTGTTATTGTGTCTTCAACTAGCTGTCATCTGTTATTGTGTCTTCAACTAGCAGTCATCTGTTATTGTGTCTTCAACTAGTGGTCATCTGTTATTGTCTTCAACTAGTGGTAATCTGTTATTGTGTCTTCAACTAACTGCCGTCTGTTATTGTGTCTTCAACTAGTGGTCATCTGTTATTGTCTTCAACTAGTGGTCATCTGTTATTGTGTCTTCAACTAGTGGTCATCTGTTATTGTCTTCAACTAGTGGTCATCTGTTATTGTGTCTTCAACTAACTGCCGTCTGTTATTGTGTCTTCAACTAGCAGTCATCTGTTATTGTTTTCAACTAGTGGTCATCTGTCATTGTGTCTTCAACTAACTGCCATCTGTTATTGTGTCTTCAACTAGCAGTCATCTGTTATTGTGTCTTCAACTAGCAGTCATCTGTTATTGTATCTTCAACTAGCAGTCATCTGTTATTGTGTCTTCAACTAGTGGTCATTTGTTATTGTGTCTTCAACTAGTGGTCATCTGTTATTGTCTTCAACTAGCAGTCATCTGCTTTTGTGTCTTCAACTAGTGGTCATCTGTTATTGTCTTCAACTAGTGGTCATCTGTTATTGTGTCTTCAACTAACTGCCATCTGTTATTGTGTCTTCAACTAGTGGTCATCTGTTATTGTGTCTTCAACTAGTGGTCATCTGTTATTGTGTCTTCAACTAGCGGTCATCTGTTATTGTGTCTTCAACTAGCGGTCATCTGTTATTGTCTTCAACTAGTGGTCATCTGTTATTGTGTCTTCAACTAGTGGCCATCTGTTATTGTGTCTTCAACTAGCGGTCATCTGTTATTGTCTTCAACTAGCAGTCAATCTGTTATTATGTCTTCAACTAACTGCCATCTGTTATTGTGTCTTCAACTAGTGGTCATCTGTTATTTTCTTCAACTAGTGGTCATCTGTTATTGTGTCTTCAACTAACTGCCATCTGTTATTGTCTTCAACTAGTGGTCATCTGTTATTGTGTCTTTAACTAGTGGTCATCTGTTATTGTTTTCAACTAGTGGCCATCTGTTATTGTGTCTTCAACTAGTGGTCTTCTGTTATTGTCTTCAACTAGTGGTCATCTGTTATTATTTCTTCAACTAACTGCCATCTGTTATTGTGTCTTTAACTAGCAGTCATCTGTTATTGTTTTCAACTAGTGGTCATCTGTTATTGTGTCTTCAACTAACTGCCATCTGTCATTGTGTCTTCAACTAGCAGTCATCTGTTATTGTGTCTTCAACTAGTGGTCATCTGTTATTGTCTTCAACTAGTGGTCATCTGTTATTGTCTTCAACTAGCAGTCATCTGTTATTGTGTCTTCAACTAGCAGTCATCTGTTATTGTTTTCAACTAGTGGTCATCTGTTATTGTGTCTTCAACTAACTGCCACCTGTCATTGTGTCTTCAACTAACTGCCATCTGTCATTGTGTCTTCAACTAGCAGTCATCTGTTATTGTGTCTTCAACTAGTGGTCATCTGTTATTGTCTTCAACTAGTGGTCATCTGTTATTGTCTTCAACTAGCAGTCATCTGTTATTGTGTCTTCAACTAGCAGTCATCTGTTATTGTTTTCAACTAGTGGTCATCTGTTATTGTGTCTTCAACTAACTGCCATCTGTCATTGTGTCTTCAACTAGTGGTCATCTGTTATTGTCTTCAACTAGCAGTCAATCTGTTATTATGTCTTCAACTAACTGCCATCTGTTATTGTGTCTTCAACTAACTGTCATCTGTTATTGTGTCTTCAACTAACTGCCATCTGTTATTGTGTCTTCAACTAACTGCCATCTGTTATTGTGTCTTCAACTAACTGCCATCTGTTATTGTGTCTTCAACTAACTGCCATCTGTTATTGTGTCTTCAACTAACTGCCATCTGTTATTGTGTCTTCAACTAGTGGTCATCTGTTATTGTTTCTTCAACTAACTGCCATCTGTTATTGTGTCTTCAACTAGCAGTCATCTGTTATTGTTTTCAACTAGTGGTCATCTGTTATTGTGTCTTCAACTAACTGCCATCTGTCATTGTGTCTTCAACTAGCAGTCATCTGTTATTGTGTCTTCAACTAGTGGTCATCTGTTATTGTCTTCAACTAGTGGTCATCTGTTATTGTCTTCATCTAGCAGTCATCTGTTATTGTGTCTTCAACTAGCAGTCATCTGTTATTGTTTTCAACTAGTGGTCATCTGTTATTGTGTCTTCAACTAACTGCCATCTGTCATTGTGTCTTCAACTAACTGCCATCTGTCATTGTGTCTTCAACTAGCAGTCATCTGTTATTGTGTCTTCAACTAGTGGTCATCTGTTATTGTCTTCAACTAGCAGTCAATCTGTTATTATGTCTTCAACTAACTGCCATCTGTTATTGTGTCTTCAACTAACTGTCATCTGTTATTGTGTCTTCAACTAACTGCCATCTGTTATTGTGTCTTCAACTAACTGCCATCTGTCATTGTGTCTTCAACTAGCAGTCATCTGTTATTGTGTCTTCAACTAGTGGTCATCTGTTATTGTCTTCAACTAGCAGTCAATCTGTTATTATGTCTTCAACTAACTGCCATCTGTTATTGTGTCTTCAACTAACTGTCATCTGTTATTGTGTCTTCAACTAACTGCCATCTGTTATTGTGTCTTCAACTAACTGCCATCTGTTATTGTGTCTTCAACTAACTGCCATCTGTTATTGTGTCATCAACTAACTGCCATCTGTTATTGTGTCTTCAACTAACTGCCATCTGTTATTGTGTCGTCAACTAACTGCCATCTGTTATTGTCTTCAACTAGCGATCATTCATTGTTAGTCTTTAAAATATCTGCCATGTCCGTGATGAGTGTTGCAACTACTGATGTTCTTGTCAACAGATGTGTGCTGGTTCGCAGTGCCAAGTCCACACACCTGCTAATATTACTGCTACTGGTGAGTGCACTGGACTGACATTTGCACAAGAATGAGTTCTGTGCCCCCCACCACGGGCTCTCTTCGGCTTCTGAAGCACTTGTAATTGACTCTCCCAAGTCATGGGTTTGGGGTCAACATTTAAGTACTACTGACCGGTTCGGGGAGTAAACTCGCTACACCACGGTCAGAAGAGCAAGTTTAAGTGCGGGTGTTTGAAACCTTTCAACCAAACGGAACTCCAAGCCAACAGATCTGCTCGCTTGGTGCCTCCCACTCCAGCCTGACTTGCATAGTATAACCATGTAAGTGTTTGTAAGCGAGAGGTGTCTGTAGCTGGTAGACTGTGATAATCAAGATAATCACATAGTCCGTGCTGTATGGCCTTGGTTGTCACATTTTTTCTTAACCCCCTGTTTGCTTATAGCAAATTATTTTGTATACATGTGTAACTTTTTGTTTTGGTTTGTTTGCATATCGTTTACAGGACATCGCTGTCAAAATCAGCATCTTTCAGCTGATTGTTGATTTCTTTGTAAGATTACACTCAGTAGTTTGCCATTGCTTTCTGAGCGACCAGCTCACATACTCCGTAAGTTACAGGCGCGGAGAGAACTGCCACCGATTCTCACGCACGTCACGTTACTCACGAGAGTATACGGGATTACTGAGAAAGTCGCTAATTCCTAGACCAGGGAGACCGGCTGTGTTACATTACCAAGTACAAAAATGTGGTTGTAAAAATACTGGGGATGGAGAGGGTGAAGAAAAAAAAAACGTGAACACTCAAAATAGTTCTTATTCTGTCTATTTATTCAAGAGAGATTGTAAACACTAAAGTTGATTCATAAAGTAATTCCATGATTGTTTGTACAGATTACAGGTTGTGTCCAAGCGTGGATTGAGAAATCTGAGGAAGGGGACAAATTTGTCGACATTACCGTACAGCTGGGCGAGGCCATGATGTTGTTCGTAGAGATTAACTCAAATGTAGAAAGTAAGGTTCTGATCTTTGGTACAGCTAAACACTTGTTTATTTAACTGCTATCTGGCCTTTGGGCCAGCTAAACATTTGCTTTATTTAACTGATGTCTGATCTTTGGTCTACCTAAACATTTGCTTTATTTAACTGATGTCTGATCTTTGGTCTACCTAAACATTTGCTTTATTTAACTGATGTCTGATCTTTGGTCTACCTAAACATTTGCTTTATTTAACTGATGTCTGATCTTTGGTCTACCTAAACATTTGCTTTATTTAACTGATGTCTGATCTTTGGTCTACCTAAACATTTGCTTTATTTAACTGATGTCTGATCTTTGGTCTACCTAAACATTTGCTTTATTTAACTGATGTCTGATCTTTGGTCTACCTAAACATTTGCTTTATTTAACTGATGTCTGATCTTTGGTCTACCTAAACATTTGCTTTATTTAACTGATGTCTGATCTTTGGTCTACCTAAACATTTGCTTTATTTCACTGATGTCTGATCTTTGGTCTACCTAAACATTTGCTTTATTTAACTGATGTCTGATCTTTGGTCTACCTAAACATTTGCTTTATTTAACTGATGTCTGATCTTTGGTCTACCTAAACATTTGCTTTATTTCACTGATGTCTGATCTTTGGTCTACCTAAACATTTGCTTTATTTAACTGATGTCTGATCTTTGGTCTACCTAAACATTTGCTTTATTTAACTGATGTCTGATCTTTGGTCTACCTAAACATTTGCTTTATTTAACTGATGTCTGATCTTTGGTACGGATACAGCTTTTAAAAACAAAATTGAACTTATTTCTGACCTCGGAAGCAGTAGTGGTGTAGTGGATACATCCGGGAGTCTCCATGGTGAAGTGGTCAAGCCATGTGACTCAGGCTTTGAAGGTTGTGGGTTCGATTCCAGGCCGTGTTCTTTGGTTTACAAGTGAATTTTTTCGGAGACTCCTTAGGGTCGTTGCTGGAGCTACAGAGTTCGTGCTTTGTGTCACGCTTTTCGCGCTGCGAAATGAGGCTGATCCATATGAGATAAAACTCGGTGCAATAAAATCGACCCTGTGGACTTTTAAGGGACTTTTTTTTTTTAAAAGTGGCTAAATGCTCGCCTATCTGCCCAAGCCTCGTGGGTTTGATCCACATTGAGGTGGGTTTGATCCACATTGAGGTGGGTTTGATCCACATTGAGGTGGGTTTGATCCACATTGAGGTGGGTTTGATCCACACTGAGGTGGGTTTGATCCACACTGAGGTGGGTTTGATCCACATTGAGGTGTGTGTGGTCCACATTGAGGTGGGTGTGATCCACATATACAGAATAATAGGACTGACATGGTGTGACAGAATAGTGGGACTAACATGGTGTGACAGAATAGTGGGACTAACATGGTGTGACAGAATAGTGGGACTAACATGGTGTGACAGAATATGGGACTAACATGGTGTGACAGAATAGTGGGACTAACATGGTGTGACAGAATAGCCGGACTAACATGGTGTGACACAATAGTGGGACTAACATGGTGTGACACAATAGTGGGACTAACATGGTGTGACACAATAGTGGGACTAACATGGTGTGACAGAATAGTGGGACTAACATGGTGTGACAGAATAGTGGGACTAACATGGTGTGACAGAATAGTGGGACTGACATGGTGTGACAGAATAGTGGGACTGACATGGTGTGACAGAATAGTGGGACTAACATGGTGTGACAGAATAGTGGGACTAACATGGTGTGACAATAATGGGACTGACATGGTGTGACAGAATAATGGGACTGACATGGTGTGACAGAATAGTGGGACTAACATGGTGTGACAGAATAATGGGACTGACATAGTGTGACAGAATAGTGGGACTATCATGGTGTGACAGAATAGTTTGACTAAAATGGTGTGACAGAATAGTGGGACCAGAATAGTGGGACTAACATGGTGTGACACAATAGTGGGACTATCATGGTGTGACACAATAGTGGGACTAACATGGTGTGACACAATAGTGGGACTAAAATGGTGTGACAGAATAATGGGACTAACATGGTGTGACACAATAGTGGGACTAACATGGTGTGACACAATAGTGGGACTAACATGGTGTGACAGAATAGTGGGACTAACATGGTGTGACAGAATAGTGGGACTAACATGATGTGACAGAATAGTGGGACTAACATGGTGTGACAGAATAGTGGGACTAACATGGTGTGACAGAATAGTGGGACTAACATGATGTGACAGAATAGTGGGACTAACATGATGTGACAGAATAGTGGGACTAACATGATGTGACAGAATAGTAGGACTAACATGGTGTGACAGAATAGTGGGACTAAAATGGCGTGACAGAATAGTGGGACTAAAATGGTGTGACAGAATAGTGGGACTAAAATGGTGTGACAGAATAGTGGGACTAACATGGTGTGACAGAATAGTGGGACTGACATTGTGTGACAGAATAGTGGGACTAACATGGTGTGACACAATAGTGGGACTAACATGGTGTGACAGAATAGTGGGACTAACATGGTGTGACCGAATAGTGGGACTAACATGGTTTGACAGAATAGTGGGACTAACATGGTGTGACAAAATAATGGGACTGACATGGTGTGACAGAATAGTGGGACTAACATGGTGTGACAGAATAGTGGGACTAACATGGTGTGACAGAATAGTGGGACTGACATGGTGTGACAAAATAGTGGGACTGACATGGTGTGACAGAATAATGGGTTTGACATGGTGTGACAGAATAGTGGGACTAACATGGTGTGACAGAATAGTGGGACTGACATGGTGTGACAGAATAGTGGGACTGACATGGTGTGACAGAATAGTGGGACTAACATGGTGTGACAGAATAGTGGGACTAACATGGTGTGACAGAATAATGGGACTGACATGGTGTGACAGAATAGTGGGACTGACATGTGACAGAATAGTGGTACTAACATGGTGTGACAGAATAGTGGGACTATCATGGTGTGACAGAATAGTGGGACTAACATGGTGCGACAGAATAGTGGGACTAAGATGGTGTGACAAAATAGTGGGACTGACATGGTGTGACAGAATAGTGGGACTAACATGGTGTGACAAAATAGTGGGACTAACATGGTGTGACAGTATAGTGGGACTAACATGGTGTGACAGAATAGTGGGACTAACATGGTGTGACAGAATAGTGGGACTAACATGGTGTGACAGAATAGTGGGACTAACATGGTGTGACAGAATAGTGGGACTAACATGGTGTGACAGAATAGTGGGACTAACATGGTGTGACAGAATAGTGGGACTAACATGGTGTGACAGAATAGTGGGACTAACATAGTGTTACAGAATAGTGGGTCTAAAATGGTGTGACAGAATAGTGGGACTAACTTAGTGTGACACAATTCATCCATCATGTGCCATGCCGGTAAGCATGGGCGGTCATGTTCTGCCATCTCACTCGATCACCAGAGTCGTGGATCAGCTCCGTGTTTCTGTCTCGACCATGCCACAAGGCCAAGCCATCCAGGTACTTGCTTCTAGGTCTTCCCCTTGGTCTGTTACCCTCGATCTTACCAGTTGTGACACAATAGTTGGACTAAAATGGTGTGACAGAATAGTGGGACTAACATGGTGTGACACAATAGTGGGACTATCATGGTGTTACAGAATAGTGGGACTAACATGGTGTGACAGAATAGTGGGACTAACATGATGTGACAGAATAGGGGGACTAAAATGGTGTGACAGAATAGTGGGACTAACATGATGTGACAGAATAGGGGGACTAAAATGGTGTGAAAGAATAGTGGGACTAACATGTGACAGAATAGGGGGACTAAAATGGTGTGACAGAATAGTGGGACTAAAATGTTGTGACAGAATAGTGGGACTAACATGATGTGACAGAATATGGGACTAACATGGTGTGACAGAATAGTGGGACTAACATGGTGTGACAGAATAGCGGGACTAACATGGTGTGACAAAATAGTGGGACTAACATGGTGTGACACAATAGTGGGACTAACATGGTGTGACACAATAGTGGGACTAACATGGTGTGACACAATAGTGGGACTAACATGGTGTGACACAATAGTGGGACTAACATGGTGTGACACAATAGTGGGACTAACATGGTGTGACAGAATAGTGGGACTGACATGGTGTGACAGAATAGTGGGACTGACATGGTGTGACAGAATAGTGGGACTAACATGGTGTGACAGAATAGTGGGACTAACATGGTGTGACAATAATGGGACTGACATGGTGTGACAGAATAATGGGACTGACATGGTGTGACAGAATAGTGGGACTAACATAGTGTGACAGAATAATGGGACTGACATGGTGTGACAGAATAGTGGGACTATCATGGTGTGACAGAATAGTTTGACTAAAATGGTGTGACAGAATAGTGGGACCAGAATAGTGGGACTAACATGGTGTGACACAATAGTGGGACTAACATGGTGTGACACAATAGTGGGACTAACATGGTGTGACACAATAGTGGGACTAAAATGGTGTGACAGAATAATGGGACTAACATGGTGTGACACAATAGTGGGACTAACATGGTGTGACAGAATAGTGGGACTAACATGGTGTGACAGAATAGTGGGACTAACATGATGTGACAGAATAGTGGGACTAACATGGTGTGACAGAATAGTGGGACTAACATGGTGTGACAGAATAGTGGGACTAACATGATGTGACAGAATAGTGGGACTAACATGATGTGACAGAATAGTGGGACTAACATGATGTGACAGAATAGTAGGACTAACATGGTGTGACAGAATAGTGGGACTAAAATGGCGTGACAGAATAGTGGGACTAAAATGGTGTGACAGAATAGTGGGACTAACATGGTGTGACAGAATAGTGGGACTGACATTGTGTGACAGAATAGTGGGACTAACATGGTGTGACACAATAGTGGGACTAACATGGTGTGACAGAATAGTGGGACTAACATGGTGTGACCGAATAGTGGGACTAACATGGTTTGACAGAATAGTGGGACTAACATGGTGTGACAAAATAATAGGACTGACATGGTGTGACAGAATAGTGGGACTAACATGGTGTGACAGAATAGTGGGACTAACATGGTGTGACAGAATAGTGGGACTGACATGGTGTGACAGAATAGTGGGACTAACATGGTGTGACAGAATAGTGGGACTGACATGGTGTGACAAAATAGTGGGACTGACATGGTGTGACAGAATAATGGGTTTGACATGGTGTGACAGAATAGTGGGACTAACATGGTGTGACAGAATAGTGGGACTGACATGGTGTGACAGAATAGTGGGACTGACATGGTGTGACAGAATAGTGGGACTAACATGGTGTGACAGAATAGTGGGACTAACATGGTGTGACAGAATAATGGGACTGACATGGTGTGACAGAATAGTGGGACTGACATGTGACAGAATAGTGGTACTAACATGGTGTGACAGAATAGTGGGACTATCATGGTGTGACAGAATAGTGGGACTAACATGGTGCGACAGAATAGTGGGACTAAGATGGTGTGACAAAATAGTGGGACTGACATGGTGTGACAGAATAGTGGGACTAACATGGTGTGACAAAATAGTGGGACTAACATGGTGTGACAGTATAGTGGGACTAACATGGTGGGACTAACATGGTGTGACAGAATAGTGGGACTAACATGGTGTGACAGAATAGTGGGACTAACATGGTGTGACAGAATAGTGGGACTAACATGGTGTGACAGAATAGTGGGACTAACATGGTGTGACAGAATAGTGGGACTAACATGGTGTGACAGAATAGTGGGACTAACATAGTGTTACAGAATAGTGGGTCTAAAATGGTGTGACAGAATAGTGGGACTAACTTAGTGTGACACAATTCATCCATCATGTGCCATGCCGGTAAGCATGGGCGGTCATGTTCTGCCATCTCACTCGATCACCAGAGTCGTGGATCAGCTCCGTGTTTCTGTCTCGACCATGCCACAAGGCCAAGCCATCCAGGTACTTGCTTCTAGGTCTTCCCCTTGGTCTGTTACCCTCGATCTTACCAGTTGTGACACAATAGTTGGACTAAAATGGTGTGACAGAATAGTGGGACTAACATGGTGTGACACAATAGTGGGACTATCATGGTGTTACAGAATAGTGGGACTAACATGGTGTGACAGAATAGTGGGACTAACATGATGTGACAGAATAGGGGGACTAAAATGGTGTGACAGAATAGTGGGACTAACATGATGTGACAGAATAGGGGGACTAAAATGGTGTGAAAGAATAGTGGGACTAACATGTGACAGAATAGGGGGACTAAAATGGTGTGACAGAATAGTGGGACTAAAATGTTGTGACAGAATAGTGGGACTAACATGATGTGACAGAATATGGGACTAACATGGTGTGACAGAATAGTGGGACTAACATGGTGTGACAGAATAGCGGGACTAACATGGTGTGACAAAATAGTGGGACTAACATGGTGTGACACAATAGTGGGACTAACATGGTGTGACACAATAGTGGGACTAACATGGTGTGACACAATAGTGGGACTAACATGGTGTGACACAATAGTGGGACTAAAATGGTGTGACAGAATAATGGGACTAACATGGTGTGACACAATAGTGGGACTAACATGGTGTGACACAATAGTGGGACTAACATGGTGTGACAGAATAGTGGGACTAACATGGTGTGACAGAATAGTGGGACTAACATGATGTGACAGAATAGTGGGACTAACATGGTGTGACAGAATAGTGGGACTAACATGGTGTGACAGAATAGTGGGACTAACATGATGTGACAGAATAGTGGGACTAACATGATGTGACAGAATAGTGGGACTAACATGATGTGACAGAATAGTAGGACTAACATGGTGTGACAGAATAGTGGGACTAAAATGGCGTGACAGAATAGTGGGACTAAAATGGTGTGACAGAATAGTGGGACTAAAATGGTGTGACAGAATAGTGGGACTAACATGGTGTGACAGAATAGTGGGACTGACATTGTGTGACAGAATAGTGGGACTAACATGGTGTGACACAATAGTGGGACTAACATGGTGTGACAGAATAGTGGGACTAACATGGTGTGACCGAATAGTGGGACTAACATGGTTTGACAGAATAGTGGGACTAACATGGTGTGACAAAATAATGGGACTGACATGGTGTGACAGAATAGTGGGACTAACATGGTGTGACAGAATAGTGGGACTAACATGGTGTGACAGAATAGTGGGACTGACATGGTGTGACAAAATAGTGGGACTGACATGGTGTGACAGAATAATGGGTTTGACATGGTGTGACAGAATAGTGGGACTAACATGGTGTGACAGAATAGTGGGACTGACATGGTGTGACAGAATAGTGGGACTGACATGGTGTGACAGAATAGTGGGACTAACATGGTGTGACAGAATAGTGGGACTAACATGGTGTGACAGAATAATGGGACTGACATGGTGTGACAGAATAGTGGGACTGACATGTGACAGAATAGTGGTACTAACATGGTGTGACAGAATAGTGGGACTATCATGGTGTGACAGAATAGTGGGACTAACATGGTGCGACAGAATAGTGGGACTAAGATGGTGTGACAAAATAGTGGGACTGACATGGTGTGACAGAATAGTGGGACTAACATGGTGTGACAAAATAGTGGGACTAACATGGTGTGACAGTATAGTGGGACTAACATGGTGTGACAGAATAGTGGGACTAACATGGTGTGACAGAATAGTGGGACTAACATGGTGTGACAGAATAGTGGGACTAACATGGTGTGACAGAATAGTGGGACTAACATGGTGTGACAGAATAGTGGGACTAACATGGTGTGACAGAATAGTGGGACTAACATGGTGTGACAGAATAGTGGGACTAACATAGTGTTACAGAATAGTGGGTCTAAAATGGTGTGACAGAATAGTGGGACTAACTTAGTGTGACACAATTCATCCATCATGTGCCATGCCGGTAAGCATGGGCGGTCATGTTCTGCCATCTCACTCGATCACCAGAGTCGTGGATCAGCTCCGTGTTTCTGTCTCGACCATGCCACAAGGCCAAGCCATCCAGGTACTTGCTTCTAGGTCTTCCCCTTGGTCTGTTACCCTCGATCTTACCAGTTGTGACACAATAGTTGGACTAAAATGGTGTGACAGAATAGTGGGACTAACATGGTGTGACACAATAGTGGGACTATCATGGTGTTACAGAATAGTGGGACTAACATGGTGTGACAGAATAGTGGGACTAACATGATGTGACAGAATAGGGGGACTAAAATGGTGTGACAGAATAGTGGGACTAACATGATGTGACAGAATAGGGGGACTAAAATGGTGTGAAAGAATAGTGGGACTAACATGTGACAGAATAGGGGGACTAAAATGGTGTGACAGAATAGTGGGACTAAAATGTTGTGACAGAATAGTGGGACTAACATGATGTGACAGAATATGGGACTAACATGGTGTGACAGAATAGTGGGACTAACATGGTGTGACAGAATAGCGGGACTAACATGGTGTGACAAAATAGTGGGACTAACATGGTGTGACACAATAGTGGGACTAACATGGTGTGACACAATAGTGGGACTAACATGGTGTGACACAATAGTGGGACTAACATGGTGTGACACAATAGTGGGACTAACATGGTGTGACACAATAGTGGGACTAACATGGTGTGACAGAATAGTGGGACTGACATGGTGTGACAGAATAGTGGGACTGACATGGTGTGACAGAATAGTGGGACTAACATGGTGTGACAGAATAGTGGGACTAACATGGTGTGACAATAATGGGACTGACATGGTGTGACAGAATAATGGGACTGACATGGTGTGACAGAATAGTGGGACTAACATAGTGTGACAGAATAATGGGACTGACATGGTGTGACAGAATAGTGGGACTATCATGGTGTGACAGAATAGTTTGACTAAAATGGTGTGACAGAATAGTGGGACCAGAATAGTGGGACTAACATGGTGTGACACAATAGTGGGACTAACATGGTGTGACACAATAGTGGGACTAACATGGTGTGACACAATAGTGGGACTAAAATGGTGTGACAGAATAATGGGACTAACATGGTGTGACACAATAGTGGGACTAACATGGTGTGACAGAATAGTGGGACTAACATGGTGTGACAGAATAGTGGGACTAACATGATGTGACAGAATAGTGGGACTAACATGGTGTGACAGAATAGTGGGACTAACATGGTGTGACAGAATAGTGGGACTAACATGATGTGACAGAATAGTGGGACTAACATGATGTGACAGAATAGTGGGACTAACATGATGTGACAGAATAGTAGGACTAACATGGTGTGACAGAATAGTGGGACTAAAATGGCGTGACAGAATAGTGGGACTAAAATGGTGTGACAGAATAGTGGGACTAACATGGTGTGACAGAATAGTGGGACTGACATTGTGTGACAGAATAGTGGGACTAACATGGTGTGACACAATAGTGGGACTAACATGGTGTGACAGAATAGTGGGACTAACATGGTGTGACCGAATAGTGGGACTAACATGGTTTGACAGAATAGTGGGACTAACATGGTGTGACAAAATAATAGGACTGACATGGTGTGACAGAATAGTGGGACTAACATGGTGTGACAGAATAGTGGGACTAACATGGTGTGACAGAATAGTGGGACTGACATGGTGTGACAGAATAGTGGGACTAACATGGTGTGACAGAATAGTGGGACTGACATGGTGTGACAAAATAGTGGGACTGACATGGTGTGACAGAATAATGGGTTTGACATGGTGTGACAGAATAGTGGGACTAACATGGTGTGACAGAATAGTGGGACTGACATGGTGTGACAGAATAGTGGGACTGACATGGTGTGACAGAATAGTGGGACTAACATGGTGTGACAGAATAGTGGGACTAACATGGTGTGACAGAATAATGGGACTGACATGGTGTGACAGAATAGTGGGACTGACATGTGACAGAATAGTGGTACTAACATGGTGTGACAGAATAGTGGGACTATCATGGTGTGACAGAATAGTGGGACTAACATGGTGCGACAGAATAGTGGGACTAAGATGGTGTGACAAAATAGTGGGACTGACATGGTGTGACAGAATAGTGGGACTAACATGGTGTGACAAAATAGTGGGACTAACATGGTGTGACAGTATAGTGGGACTAACATGGTGGGACTAACATGGTGTGACAGAATAGTGGGACTAACATGGTGTGACAGAATAGTGGGACTAACATGGTGTGACAGAATAGTGGGACTAACATGGTGTGACAGAATAGTGGGACTAACATGGTGTGACAGAATAGTGGGACTAACATGGTGTGACAGAATAGTGGGACTAACATAGTGTTACAGAATAGTGGGTCTAAAATGGTGTGACAGAATAGTGGGACTAACTTAGTGTGACACAATTCATCCATCATGTGCCATGCCGGTAAGCATGGGCGGTCATGTTCTGCCATCTCACTCGATCACCAGAGTCGTGGATCAGCTCCGTGTTTCTGTCTCGACCATGCCACAAGGCCAAGCCATCCAGGTACTTGCTTCTAGGTCTTCCCCTTGGTCTGTTACCCTCGATCTTACCAGTTGTGACACAATAGTTGGACTAAAATGGTGTGACAGAATAGTGGGACTAACATGGTGTGACACAATAGTGGGACTATCATGGTGTTACAGAATAGTGGGACTAACATGGTGTGACAGAATAGTGGGACTAACATGATGTGACAGAATAGGGGGACTAAAATGGTGTGACAGAATAGTGGGACTAACATGATGTGACAGAATAGGGGGACTAAAATGGTGTGAAAGAATAGTGGGACTAACATGTGACAGAATAGGGGGACTAAAATGGTGTGACAGAATAGTGGGACTAAAATGTTGTGACAGAATAGTGGGACTAACATGATGTGACAGAATATGGGACTAACATGGTGTGACAGAATAGTGGGACTAACATGGTGTGACAGAATAGCGGGACTAACATGGTGTGACAAAATAGTGGGACTAACATGGTGTGACACAATAGTGGGACTAACATGGTGTGACACAATAGTGGGACTAACATGGTGTGACACAATAGTGGGACTAACATGGTGTGACACAATAGTGGGACTAACATGGTGTGACACAATAGTGGGACTAACATGGTGTGACAGAATAGTGGGACTGACATGGTGTGACAGAATAGTGGGACTGACATGGTGTGACAGAATAGTGGGACTAACATGGTGTGACAGAATAGTGGGACTAACATGGTGTGACAATAATGGGACTGACATGGTGTGACAGAATAATGGGACTGACATGGTGTGACAGAATAGTGGGACTAACATAGTGTGACAGAATAATGGGACTGACATGGTGTGACAGAATAGTGGGACTATCATGGTGTGACAGAATAGTTTGACTAAAATGGTGTGACAGAATAGTGGGACCAGAATAGTGGGACTAACATGGTGTGACACAATAGTGGGACTAACATGGTGTGACACAATAGTGGGACTAACATGGTGTGACACAATAGTGGGACTAAAATGGTGTGACAGAATAATGGGACTAACATGGTGTGACACAATAGTGGGACTAACATGGTGTGACAGAATAGTGGGACTAACATGGTGTGACAGAATAGTGGGACTAACATGATGTGACAGAATAGTGGGACTAACATGGTGTGACAGAATAGTGGGACTAACATGGTGTGACAGAATAGTGGGACTAACATGATGTGACAGAATAGTGGGACTAACATGATGTGACAGAATAGTGGGACTAACATGATGTGACAGAATAGTAGGACTAACATGGTGTGACAGAATAGTGGGACTAAAATGGCGTGACAGAATAGTGGGACTAAAATGGTGTGACAGAATAGTGGGACTAACATGGTGTGACAGAATAGTGGGACTGACATTGTGTGACAGAATAGTGGGACTAACATGGTGTGACACAATAGTGGGACTAACATGGTGTGACAGAATAGTGGGACTAACATGGTGTGACCGAATAGTGGGACTAACATGGTTTGACAGAATAGTGGGACTAACATGGTGTGACAAAATAATGGGATTGACATGGTGTGACAGAATAGTGGGACTAACATGGTGTGACAGAATAGTGGGACTAACATGGTGTGACAGAATAGTGGGACTGACATGGTGTGACAGAATAGTGGGACTAACATGGTGTGACAGAATAGTGGGACTGACATGGTGTGACAAAATAGTGGGACTGACATGGTGTGACAGAATAATGGGTTTGACATGGTGTGACAGAATAGTGGGACTAACATGGTGTGACAGAATAGTGGGACTGACATGGTGTGACAGAATAGTGGGACTGACATGGTGTGACAGAATAGTGGGACTAACATGGTGTGACAGAATAGTGGGACTAACATGGTGTGACAGAATAATGGGACTGACATGGTGTGACAGAATAGTGGGACTGACATGTGACAGAATAGTGGTACTAACATGGTGTGACAGAATAGTGGGACTATCATGGTGTGACAGAATAGTGGGACTAACATGGTGCGACAGAATAGTGGGACTAACATGGTGTGACAAAATAGTGGGACTGACATGGTGTGACAGAATAGTGGGACTAACATGGTGTGACAAAATAGTGGGACTAACATGGTGTGACAGTATAGTGGGACTAACATGGTGTGACAGAATAGTGGGACTAACATGGTGTGACAGAATAGTGGGACTAACATGGTGTGACAGAATAGTGGGACTAACATGGTGTGACAGAATAGTGGGACTAACATGGTGTGACAGAATAGTGGGACTAACATGGTGTGACAGAATAGTGGGACTAACATGGTGTGACAGAATAGTGGGACTAACATAGTGTGACAGAATAGTGGGTCTAAAATGGTGTGACAGAATAGTGGGACTAACTTAGTGTGACACAATTCATCCATCATGTGCCATGCCGGTAAGCATGGGCGGTCATGTTCTGCCATCTCACTCGATCACCAGAGTCGTGGATCAGCTCCGTGTTTCTGTCTCGACCATGCCACAAGGCCAAGCCATCCAGGTACTTGCTTCTAGGTCTTCCCCTTGGTCTGTTATCCTCGATCTTACCAGTTGTGACACAATAGTGGGACTAAAATGGTGTGACAGAATAGTGGGACTAACATAGTGGGACTAACATGGTGTGACATAATAGTGGGACTATCATGGTGTTACAGAATAGTGGGACTAACATGGTGTGACAGAATAGTGGGACTAACATGATGTGACACAATAGTGGGACTAACATGGTGTGACAGAATAGTGGGACTGACATTGTGTGACAGAATAGTGGGACTAACATGGTGTGACACAATAGTGGGACTAACATAGTGTGACAGAATAGTGGGACTAACATGGTGTGACCGAATAGTGGGACTAACATGGTGTGACACAATAGTGGGACTAAAATGGTGTGACAGAATAGTGGGACTAACATAGTGTGACAGAATAGTGGGACTAACATGGTGTGACAGTATAGTGGGACTAACATGGTGTGACAGAATAGTGGGACTAACATGGTGTGACAGAATAGTGGGACTAACATGGTGTGACAGAATAGTGGGACTAACATGGTGTGACAGAATAGTGGGACTAACATGGTGTGACAGAATAGTGGGACTAACATGGTGTGACACAATAGAGGGACAAACATGGTGTGACAGAATAGTGGGACTAACATAGTGTGACAGAATAGTGGGACTAACATGGTGTGACAGAATAGTGGGACTAACATGGTGTGACAGAATAGTGGGACTAACATGGTGTGACAGAATAGTGGGACTAACATGGTGTGACAGAATAGTGGGACTAACATGGTGTGACAGAATAGTGGGACTAACATGGTGTGACAGAATAGTGGGACTAACATGGTGTGACAGAATAGTGGGACTAACATGGTGTGACAGAATAGTGGGACTAACATGGTGTGACACAATAGAGGGACTAACATGGTGTGACAGAATAGTGGGACTAACATAGTGTGACAGAATAGTGGGACTAACATGGTGTGATAGAATAGTGGGACTAACATGGTGTGACATAATAGTGGGACTAACATGGTGTGATAGAATAGTGGGACTAACATAGTGTGACAGAATAGTGGGACTAACATGGTGTGACAGAATAGTGGGACTAACATGGTGTGACAGAATAATGGGACTAACATGGTGTGATAGAATAGTGGGACTAACATAGTGTTACAGAATTCCATTGGCACCTTGCCGTCTTGACAGACGATAGTTTGTGCTTTAAAAAGGCATAATAACTTTTAACTATGGCGGTAGCGAGTGTGACTGATAAGGCCAATTTGCGCTGTAAATGTCCGTTCACAGTGGGTGCATGTGAACACGTGGTCATTTCCACCATCATGCACCATCTTACGTCTCAAACGCTTGGTGTGTGACTTTTCTGCAATAATTTTCTCCTTTGACTTTATTCCATTTCTGATATTTGCCCTCCATGCAACACGTTCAGCGGCGACTTGCTCCCAATGTGCATTATCAATGCCTGTATCAATCATGTCCCGCTTACACACATCTTTGTATCGTAGTAGAGGCCGACCCTGAGATCTCTTACCCATCTGTAATTCACCAAAAAAGATATCCTTTGGTATTCTACCATCATCCATCCTCCTAAGATGTCCTATCCATCTAAGTCTACGAAGACTTAGCATGGAATAAACTGTCACACAACCTGATCTTTCCAATACTTCAGTATTTGTGATTTTGTCTTGCCACTTAATACCAAGAATTCTTCGCAGACACCGCATATGAAAGCTGTTTAAATTGTTCTCTTGGTGTGAGTAAGTTGTCCAGGTTTCACTGCCATAGAGAAGAGTACTAAGGACACAGGCTTGATAGACAAGGACTTTTGTTTTGGCAGTAAGCTTCCTGTTCTCCCAGACTCTTTTTCTTAACCTGTTCATTGTTGTTGCTGCCTTACCAATCCGGATGTTGATTTCCTGATCTAGGGATAATTTGTTACAGAATAGTGGGTCTAAAATGGTGTGACAGAATAGTGGGACTAACATAGTGTGACACAATTCATCCATCATGTGCCATGCCGGTAAGCATGGGCGGTCATGTTCTGCCATCTCACTCGATCACCAGAGTCGTGGATCAGCTCCGTGTTTCTGTCTCGACCATGCCACAAGGCCAAGCCATCCAGGTACTTGCTTCTAGGTCTTCCCCTTGGTCTGTTACCCTCGATCTTACCAGTTGTGACACAATAGTGGGACTAAAATGGTGTGACAGAATAGTGGGACTAACATAGTGTGACAGAATAGTGGGACTAACATGGTGTGACAGAATAGTGGGACTAAAATGTTGTGACAGAATAGTGGGACTAGCATGGTGTGACAGAATAGTGGGACTAAAATGTTGTGACAGAATAGTGGGACTAACATGTGACAGAATAGTGGGACTAACATGTGACAGAATAGTGGGACTAACATGGTGTGATAGAATAGTGGGACTAGCATGGTGTGACAGAATAGTGGGACTAACATGGTGTGACAGAATAGTGGGACTAACATGGTGTGACAGAATAGTGGGACTAACATGGTGTGACAGAATAGTGGGACTAACATGGTGTGACAGAATAGTGGGACTAACATGGTGTGACAGAATAGTGGGACTAACATGGTGTGACAGAATAGTGGGACTAACATGGTGTGATAGAATAGTGGGACTAACATGGTGTGACAGAATAGTGGGACTAACATGGTGTGACAGAATAGTGGGACTAACATGTGACAGAATAGTGGGACTAACATGTGACAGAATAGTGGGACTAACATGTGACAGAATAGTGGGACTAACATGTGACAGAATAGTGGGACTAACATGGTGTGATAGAATAGTGGGACTAACATGGTGTGACAGAATAGTGGGACTAACATGTGACAGAATAGTGGGACTAACATGTGACAGAATAGTGGGACTAACATGTGACAGAATAGTGGGACTAACATGTGACAGAATAGTGGGACTAACATGGTGTGACAGAATAGTGGGACTAACATGTGACAGAATAGTGGGACTAACATGGTGTGATAGAATAGTGGGACTAGCATGGTGTGACAGAATAGTGGGACTAACATGGTGTGACAGAATAGTGGGACTAACATGGTGTGACAGAATAGTGGGACTAACATAGTGTGACAGAATAGTGGGACTAACATGGTGTGACAGAATAGTGGGACTAACTTGGTGTGACAGAATAGTGGGACTAAAATGTTGTGACAGAATAGTGGGACTAACATGTGATAGAATAGTGGGACTAACATGGTGTGACAGAATAGTGGGACTAACATGGTGTGACAGAATAGTGGGACTAACATGGTGTGACAGAATAGTGGGACTAACATGGTGTGACACAATAGTGGGACTAACATGGTGTGACAGAATAGTGGGACTAACATGTGATAGAATAGTGGGACTAACATGTGATAGAATAGTGGGACTAACATGGTGTGACAGAATAGTGGGACTAACATGGTGTGACAGAATAGTGGGACTAACATGGTGTGACAGAATAGTGGGACTAAAATGTTGTGACAGAATAGTGGGACTAACATGTGATAGAATAGTGGGACTAGCATGGTGTGACAGAATAGTGGGACTAACATGGTGTGACAGAATCACCTTTGTGCAATATATTGTTTGTGACTTCTGCGTTTCAACTTGACAATTCCATGACAGAGTTGAGGGTGTGAAATCACCAGGTCGCACATTAATTTCAATATTATGAGTGTTGGCTGTTTAGAAAGCAATGGCAAACTCAATCAATCAATCATATGCCATGCCGGAAAGTGTGGGCGGTCATGACTCGCCATTTAACTCGGTCACCAGTGTCGTGGATCAGCTCAGTGTTCCTGTCTCGACCATGCTATGTGGTCAAGCCATCCAGGTATTTTCCTCTCGGTCTTCCTCTTGGTCTGTTCCCTTCGATCTTGCCAGTAGTCACCAAGTTTTCTAATCCATTTCTTCTCATAACATGTCCAAAATTTTTTGTCTGTTTACGTCTAATTTCTCTAATCAATTTAAGATTTTCATTTGTCTCATGTAGTACTTGGTCATTGGTTTTTCTATCTGCCCATGGTATTCTTTGCATTTTCCTCAGAAACCACATTTCTGCAGCCATCAGATGTTTTTCAGCTTGACTGTACATTGTCCAAGTTTCACATCCATACAAAAGAACAGGCTCTATGTATCCCCTCAACACTCTTTTTCTTGTTTCAATTGACATCTTTTTATTGGTCAGAATGTTTTTCATCTTGCTAAAGGCTGCTTTCGCCATGGCGATCCTTGTTCTAATCTCTTCAAGGCATCTCCCATCAGATGTTATAACTGTTCCGAGATAATTGTTCCGATTCACTTGTAGAAGAATATTCCCATTTACTTGTATATTACTTTGTGGTACTTCGTTCTTCCTAGTGACTACCACAACCTGTGGCTTTTTACAATTTAATTCTAACCCCAGTTGCTCACTGTGTACAACAACCGCATCTGCTAATTGTTGCAGATCCTGCGCATTGTCTGCAATCAATACTGTATCATCTGCATATCTAATGTTATTGATGTTTCGTCCTCCAATGCTGACTCCATTTATATCTTCTACATTTCTGAAAATATTTTCACTGTACAGGGAAAAAAGATCTGGAGACATTTCACATCCCTGCCTAACACCTCTCTTAATAGGCTGATATTGTCCCACTTCATTATCAGTCCTAATAGCAGCTAGTAGTTTCCAATATATGTTTTTTATAAGTCTGATGTCTTTCCCATCAATTTGTAGGCGTGCAAGCATATCCACCATGTTGACATGTCTAACTCTATCAAAAGCCTTTGTATAGTCAATAAAGCAAAGATGTATATCCTTGTTTACTACTACAGCATGTTCAGTAACTGTTCGCAGCATATACACAGCATTTACTGTACCCTTTCCTTCCACAAACCCAGATTCTTCTTCTCCTATTTCAGGTTGTAATTTCTTCCTCACTCTTTGCATGATAATTCTTAGCAAAATCTTTGTGATGTGACTCATTATACTAATTGTTCGATGTTGATCACATTCCAAGGCTCCTGATGCATGGCAAACTGTGGAACTATAAATCACAAACGGCCAATAAACGCTGAGGTTGATTGCAAAGCCTTGTTAGAAGACATGCAACTGTCTGTTTGTAGTGCAAATAAGCCACACAATGTGGTTGGGGAAAACACAGATACAGGTGTTGTGACCAGGGACTCTATCAACACACAAGGACACAACAAGCTGTTGGTATATGATAAATAATGTTAACTGTTTATATTTCAGTAGCTTTGTTATAAGATAAGTAAATGTTAACTGTTTATATTTCAGTAGCTGTTGGTATACGATAAGTAAATGTTGACTGTTTGCATTTCAGTAGCTGTTGTTATAGTAATGTCTTTCTATTACAGACAACCTGACAGGCCTTCCATCGGGTGCAGCCCCTGCAGGGACGGCCGTACAATCAACAGCAGATTCACTCGCCCAGACAAATGCTGCATCTCCAGGTTTAGGTAAGTATTTGTCCATTTGTGAACATTTTCATGAACATGATTTACACCTCAGCTCTGATATGTCAATTGTGTGAATGTCTGATTGCTATTCTTTAAACATCTGCCAAGATGGACATTTTGTTCTCCTTATCATTGGTTCTGTTTGTTCACAGTGAGCATGTGGAGTAATGATGACCTGGAGGGAGAAGAAGACGACATGGAGGGAGAAGATGACCTGGATGGAGAAGATGAACTAGATGGAGAAGATGACCTGGAAGGAGAAGATGACCTGGAGGGAGAAGGAGATGACCTGGAGGGAGAAGATGACCTGGAGGGAGAAGGAGATGACCTGGAGGGAGAAGGAGATGACCTGGAGGGAGAAGGAGATGACCTGGAGGGAGAAGATGACCTGGAGGGGGACGAAGATGACCTGGAGGGAGAAGATGGCCTGGAGGGAGAAGATGACCTGCAGGGAGAAGAAGATGACCTGCAGGGAGAAGAAGATGGCCTGGAGGGAGAAGATGACCTGCAGGGAGAAGATGACCTGCAGGGAGAAGAAGATGACCTGCAGGGAGAAGATGACCTGGAGGGGGGAGAAGATGACCTGGAGGGAGAAGGAGATGACCTGGAGGGAGAAGGAGATTACCTGCAGGGAGGAGATTACCTGCAGGAAGGAGATTACTTGGAGGGAGAAGGAGATGACCTGGAGGGAGAAGGAGATGACCTGGAGGGAGAAGATTACCTGGAGATAGAAGATTATCTGCAGGGGGGAGAAGATGACCTGGAGGGAGAAGAAGATGACCTGGTGGGAGAAGAAGATGACCTGGTGGGAGAAGAAGATGACCTGGTGGGAGAAGAAGATGACCTGGAGGGAGGAGATGACCTGGAGGGGGGAGAAGATTACCTGGAGGGAGAAGGAGATTACCTGGAGGGAGAAGGAGATTACCTGGAGGGAGAAGATTACCTGCAGGGAGGAGAAGAAGATTACCTGGAGATAGGAGATTACCTGGAGGGGGGAGATTACCTGGAGGGGGGAGATTACCTGGAGGGAGAAGAAGATGACCTGGAGGGAGAAGATGACCTGGAGGGAGAAGGAGATTACCTGGAGGGAGAATATTACCTGCAGGGAGAAGATTACCTGGAGGGAGAAGGAGATGACCTGGAGGGAGAAGGAGATGACCTGGAGGGAGAAGATTACCTGGAGATAGGAGATTACCTGGAGATAGGAGATTACCTAGAGGGGGGAGATTACCTGGAGATGGGAGATGACCTGGAGGGAGAAGATGACCTGGAGGGAGAAGGAGATTACCTGGAGGGAGAATATTACCTGCAGGGAGAAGATTACCTGGAGGGAGAAGGAGATGACCTGGAGGGAGAAGGAGATGACCTGGAGGGAGAAGATTACCTGGAGATAGGAGATTACCTGGAGATAGGAGATTACCTAGAGGGGGGAGATTACCTGGAGGGGGGAGATGACCTGGTGGTAGAAGGAGATGAACAGGAGGGGGGAGAAGGAGATGACCAGGAGGGGGGAGAAGGAGATGACCAGGAGGGGGGAGAAGGAGATGACCTGGAGGGAGAAGAAGATGACCTGGAGAGAGAAGATTACCTGCAGGGAGAAGATTACCTGCAGGAAGAAGATGACCTGGTGGGAGAAGAAGATGACCTGGTGGGAGAAGGAGATGACCTGGAGGGAGAAGGAGATGACCTGGAGGGAGAAGGAGATGACCTGGAGGGGGGAGGAGATGACCTGGAGGGGGGAGGAGATGACCTGGAGGGAGAAGGAGATGACTTGGAGGGAGATGACCTGGAGAGAGAAGGAGATGACCTGGAGGGGGGAGGAGATGACCTGGAGGGGGGAGGAGATGACCTGGTGGGAGAAGGAGATGACCTGGAGGGAGAAGAAGATGACCTGGGCGGAGAAGAAGATGACCTGGGCGGAGAAGAAGATGACCTGGGCGGAGAAGAAGATGAACTGGAGGGAGAAGGTATCATTGCAGGTGAGTTGCATGACCAGCTGTTATGTTTCAATTTTCACAGGAAGCAATCAAGTTTGTTAGTAAACTAGGTCAAATATCCCTGTACTTGCCTTAAGGCACAATAGACCAGACCCATATTCTCACAGACTGATCTGCCCTGGGTTGATAATAGGGCCGGCATCGTGCCGACCGCCTTCACCTACCAATGCATTCTGGGTACCCAGTATAGTCTGGCTCGTTCTGGCCCTCCAGATCAAGTTTTAAAAATTCTGAATCGCCCAGCCGCAGATCAAACCTATGGCCTGAATTAACTGTCTAGCCATTGCATATTTATGATTGCCACAATTGTTGATTGTCTCTATCTGTGATTTAAAAATGGGTTGGTGGCTTTTGATTTTCCATAGTTAATAAGTTAGTTGCAAGTCCTTGTCATGTCTCCATCAACCCCAGAATTTGTTTTGATGTTTGTGATTTCTTGGCATGTTTACGTTCAGTTAGTTAGTCGCGGTTCCAACTTCACGGCAAAGGGTCACCCCATTATACTCCCTTCCTGTGCCAGTGAATATCACTTTCTGAACACCCAACACTAGTATGAAAACCAGCTCAAGCCGGTTTTCTTCTAAATCACAAGGAGGTGTGTTTCAAATGTATGTAGAATACAAATTGTGCTTGTAACCCCTTTGGCACAGTGAGTTGCTGTGATATCATTTGTGACTTGTAGACAGTTTGGTGCAGGCTTCCACTTGTGCTACTGGGGTCCATTAGGGGAGGGCAGAATAGTAACACTGTCACTAGCCGTGAAGGATGCAAGATTCGACTAGGGAGGGTTGGTGGGAGACTCCAGAGCTGTTCTGATCAGACAAAATATGACTGTGTCACTTCTGAGGATTGAACCTCAACCACCAACTTGGAAGGCAAGTGTCCTAACCAGGTTACAACTACTGTTCATTATTAATGTATTGTTTTTAGCTTTTGTATAACAAATATAAGAATTTCTTTGGTTTTTGATATAATGGCACTGGTAATAGACTTGTGCTTGAGTTGTGGTGACGGAATGAAGGTTCCAGAATTTGAATCATGCTTTTCTGGGAAGGTAACCCGGTCAACACATGTCTGAAGATGTTGGATATGTCAGCCAAAATATGCAAACATCACAGCTCTGCTGTAAACAGTCACAACACAATTTCATCTAAAACAACATTCCGAACGAATGCAGAAGAAGAAGAAGAATCGCTCTTTTAGAAAATTATACGCATCAAGCATAGAGAAGACGACAGTCTTGGAGAGACTGAAGGGGAAGGCAACAGTCTAGGACAGACTGAAGGGGAAGGCAACAGTCTAGGACAGACTGTAGGGGAAGGCAATAGACTGAAGGGGAAGGCAATAGACTGAAGGGGAAGGCAACAGTCTAGGACAGACTGAAGGGGAAGGCAACAGTCTAGGACAGACTGAAGGGGAAGGCAATAGACTGAAGGGGAAGGCAACAGTCTAGGACAGACTGAAGGGGAAGGCAACAATCTAGGACAGACTGAAGGGGAAGGCAACAATCTAGGACAGACTGAAGGGGAAGGCAACAGTCTAGGACAGACTGAAGGGGAAGGCAACAGTCTAGGACAGACTGAAGGGGAAGGCAACAGTCTAGGACAGACTGTAGGGGAAGGCAATAGACTGAAGGGGAAGGCAACAGTATAGGACAGACTGAAGGGGAAGGCAACAGTCTAGGACAAACTGAAGGGGAAGGCAATAGACTGAAGGGGAAGGCAACAGTCTAGGACAGACTGAAGGGGAAGGCAACAATCTAGGACAGACTGAAGGGGAAGGCAACAGTCTAGGACAGACTGAAGGGGAAGGCAACAGTCTAGGACAGGCTGAAGGGGAAGGCAACAGTCTAGGACAGGCTGAAGGGGAAGGCAACAGTCTAGGACAGACTGATGGGGAAGGCAACAGTCTAGGACAGGCTGAAGGGGAAGGCAACAATCTAGGACAGACTGATGGGGAAGGCAACAATCTAGGACAGACTGAAGGGGAAGGCAACAGTCTAGGACAGGCTGATGGAGAAGGCAACAATCTAGGACAGACTGAAGGGGAAGGCAACAGTCTAGGATAGACTGAAGGGGAGGGCAACAATCTAGGACAGACTGAAGGGGAAGGCAACAGACTGAAGGGGAAGGCAACAGTCTAGGACAGACTGAAGGGGAAGGCAACAGTCTAGGACAGACTAAAAGGGAAGGCAACAATCTAGGACAGACTGAAGGGGAAGGCAACAGACTGAAGGGGAAGGCAACAGACTGAAGGGAAAGGCAACAGTCTAGGACAGACTGAAGGGGAAGGCAACAGTCTAGGGCAGACTGAAGGGGAAGGCAACAGTCTAGGGCAGACTGAAGGGGAAGGCAACAGTCTAGGACAGGCTGAAGGGGAAGGCAACAGTCTAGGACAGACTGAAGGGGAAGGTAACAGTCTAGGACAGACTGAAGGGGAAGGCAACAGTCTAGGACTGACTGAAGGGGAAGGCAACAGTCTAGGACAGACTGAAGGTGAAGGCAACAGTCTAGGACAGACTGAAGGGGAAGGCAACAGTCTAGGACAGACTGAAGGGGAAGGTAACAGTCTAGGACAGACTGAAGGAGAAGGCAACAGTCTAGGACTGACTGAAGGGGAAGGCAACAGTCTAGGACAGACTGAAGGTGAAGGCAACAGTCTAGGACAGACTGAAGGGGAAGGCAACAGTCTAGGACAGACTGAAGGGGAAGGTAACAGTCTAGGACAGACTGAAGGAGAAGGCAACAGTCTAGGACTGACTGAAGGGGAAGGCAACAGTCTAGGACAGACTGAAGGGGAAGGCAACAGTCTAGGACTGACTGAAGGGGAAGGCAACAGTCTAGGGCAGACTGAAGGGGAAGACAACAGTCTAGGACAGACTGAAGGGGAAGGCAACAGTCTAGGACAGACTGAAGGGGAAGGCAACAGTCTAGGACAGACTGAAGGGGAAGGCAACAGTCTAGGACAGACTGAAGGGGAAGGCAACAGTCTAGGACAGACTGAAGGGGAAGGCAACAGTCTAGGACAGACTGAAGGAGAAGGCAACAGTCTAGGACAGACTGAAGGGGAAGGCATGAGTCTAGGAAAGAATAAATAGGACCACAGTTATCTCACATTCTAAGGTAAGAGGAAAAAATGAAGAGGGCCCTAGAACTATTCTAATACATTACATACATTGGCACCTTGCCGTCTTGACAGACGATAGTTTGTGCTTTAAAAAGGCATAAATTTTACCTATTGTGGTAGCGAATGTGACTGTTAAGGCCAATTCACGCTGTAAATCTTCGTTTACGGTGGTTGCATGTGAACACGTGGTCATTTCCACCATCATGCACCATCTTATGTCTCACACGCTCGGTGTGTGACATCTGCAAAAAATGTCTCCTATGTCTTTATTTAATTTCTGATGTTTGCCCTCCATGCAACACATTCAGCAGCGACTTGCTCCCAATGTGCATTATCAATGCCTGTATCAATCATGTCCCGCTTACACACATCTTTGTATCAGAGTAGAGGCCGACCCTGAGATCTCCTACCCGTCTGTAATTCACCAAAAAAGATGTCCTTTGGTATTCAACAATCATCCATCCTCCTAAGATGTCCTATCCATCTAAGTCTACGAAGACTGAGCATGAAATAAACCGTCACACAACCTGATCTTTCCAATACTTCAGTATTTGTGATTTTGTCTTGCCACTTAATACCCAGAATTCTTCGCAGACACCGCATATGAAAGCTGTTTAAACATTTCTCTTGGTGTGAGTAAGTTGTCCAGGTTTCACTGCCGTAAAGAAGAGTACTAAGGACACAGGCTTGATAGACAAGGACTTTTGTTTTGGCAGTAAGCTTCCTGTTCTCCCAGACTCTTTTTCTTAACCTGTTCATTGTTGTTGCTGCCTTACCAATCCGGATGTTGATTTCCTGATCTAGGGATAATTTGCTATTTACCACTGATCCTAGATATGTAAAATGGTCTACTATCTCTAGTTCAGCGTCGTCAATAAAGATTGATGGTACCCCATGTGCACCTCGTGCACCTCCTAATTTTGGTCTTAGCCTTCAATCTCTGAGCATTGTAGAGGCCACCATCTGAGCGTGAGTGAATGTATATACCGTCATCCTGATCACGAAAGGCATATTTCAGTAGAAGTGAAAAGTATATTCCAAAGAGGGTGGGAGCTAGTACACAACCTTGCTTAACTCCACTCTTGATTTCACTCTTCAGAAGTTGCACCATCAAACTTGATTATTCCCTTCATGCCTGTGTGGAATGATTCCGCAATGGACAGAAGAGTTGGTGGGCAGCCAATCTTCTTTAGTGCCTTGAACAGACCCTCACGACTGACCAAATCAAATGCCTTTGTGAGGTCGATGAAGGCAATAAGCAGTGGTTGATTCTGTTCACGGCATTTTTCTTGCATTTGTCGCAATGAGAATATCATATCAATGGTAGACCGGTTCTGTCGAAAGCCACACTGTGATTCGGGATAGACTTGATCTCCCAGGACTTGAAGTCTGCACAGAACAATTCTGGCAAATACTTTTCCAACAATACACAGAAGTGTGATACCCCTCTAGTTGTTGCAGTCGCTCTGATCGCCCTTGTTCTTGTACAGCGTTATGATGCTTGAGTCTTTGAAATCCTGTGGGACTTGTCCTTCTCGCCAGCATAGCTCTATTAGCTGGTGGATCTGTAGAGTGAGTGTGTCTTGCCCACTCCTGATAACCTCTATTGGAATCCCATCTTTACCTGGAGCCTTGCCAGATGCAAGTTCATTTATAGCACACTTAACTTCTGTTATGGTGGGAAGTGTGTCCAGGTGGTCAAGAGTTGGTAGAGCCTCTATGGCGTTGAGGGCATCATCCGCTAGTTTGGTCTCACTTGAGTAAAGCTCTAAATAGTGCTCTACCCATCTGTCCATCTGCATTTTCTTATCAGTTATGATTTCTCCAGTCAAGGTTTTCAGTGGTACACTTCTTTTGATCATTGGACAATAGGCTTTCTTTATTTCTTCATACATGCTTCTGATGTTTCCCTTATCACTTGCAATTTGAATAGACTGACATAACTTGATCCAATAATCATTTCCACACTGCCTGGCAGCCTTTTGCACATCCTTCCTAGCTTGCTTTAGCTCACTCAGAGTATAACGTGTTGGTCTTTCCTTGTTTCTTAAGAGAGCTGTCTTCTTCTTATCAATCAAGGGCTGCAGAGTCTGGCAGTTTGCCGCAAACCAGTCCAGCTTCTTATGATCCACAGTGCCGTAAACCCCTACGGCAGTTTTATAGTTTCCTTAAGTTGACCCCACTTTTCATTTACTGTACAATTTTCTGGTGTATCAGTGAAAGCGTCTTGGAGTTGCTGTTGAAACTGAAAGCACTTTTCAGGATCGTGAGTGTTAATAATATTAATCCTGGTACTAGATTTGTGTTTAGCTGTGTAGATTCTCTTTGGTCTCAGTCTAACCCTTGCAACAACCAAAGAATGATCTGGATCACAGTCAGCACTGTGGTAACTTCGAGTTAATGATGTATGGTTCAGATGTTGTCTCTGTGTGATGATGAAGTCCAGCTGGTGCCAATGGCAGGATCTTGGATGTTTCCATGTGACCTTATGCATCTCTTTTGTTTTAAAAAAGGAGTTTGTAATACATAGGTCATTTCTTGTGCAATGCTCCTGCAGCCTTTGCCCATTTTCATTCATGCGACTGATGTTGTATTTTCCAAGGCACACTGGCCATGAACTCGAGTCCTTGCCCACATGAGCATTGAAATCACTGAGCATATAAATGTAGTCAGATTTTGGAACTGCCTTGATCACAAAGTCTAACTCCTCATAGAACGAACTTTCACATCATCAGAGGAATCGAGTGTCTGTGCATATGCAGTAATAATGGTGGCAAAACCACAAGAGGTTGCCAAGCGCAGGGATAGTAGTCTTTCATTTCCTCCTGCTGGAATTTCAATCATTCCCGTAGCGAATTGCAGTTCACTGCAAAGCCCACACCGTGTTGCCTTTTTTCTGCCTGCCCTCTACACTTCCAAAAAAAGGTGTAATTGTTTGCCCTGAGTGATCCTTCCTCAGCGAGGCGAGTCTCCTGCAGGCCAGCAATATCAATGTTAAGATGATTGAGTTCGGCATAAATCACAGCCGTTTTTCTCACATCAATATTTGTCAAGTCAGTGGAAAATCCTGGACACGTGATTCTCACGTTCCAGGTTGCAAGCTGTAGCTTGAGGTTTCTATTTTTCTTTTTATTAGTACCTGGTGCATTGGTTTTACAGCCTGCAATTCAGAATTTGTCCTAGCCCCAAGCACCCATTGAAGCAGGCAGGCTGTGGCGGATCAGCACCCAATTGGCTGGGGGCTGCCCAGCTTGAGGCGGGCGGTAGCTGATCAGTGACACCTGTAGGTGTCTTCCACCGTCAGAGGCAACGCGTGGTGCCCCATGTCTACGCCAATTGACAGGGGACTTATAACCCGTAACAGTTGCCTTTCGCTTTGATTCCAAGACCGGTTAAGACCAGGGATGGAGTTATTGCCTCTCCATAGCACAAAGCCTGGGCTAAAATATAGAGATCATGTGTTGCCCATGCAGCATGATCCTTCTCTCGGCCTGCCTAGTTCACTCCAGAGGAAAGGTAACACCTCTACATCTGGAACAAGACAAGCTGCAGAAGCTGCTGGATCAGCAAAGCAATGCTCTAACTGTCCGCCTGTCGGAGCTTCGATCCTAGACCAGCCACCAACCAAGGCTTAGGGCCAATTCTAATACAGAAATATTCTAATGTAGAAGAAGAAAGACAAGTGAATGAATGAATTATGATATACTGCTTGTTTTTCAGCGCCACCAGTAACCAGGTGGACAGGTTTTTGTGTGCAGTGTATGGACGACATCAAGACTATGCCTTGGTCCACTTTCATCCGCTGGAAGGTTTTAAGTAGGGGCACCAGCTGTGGCTTTAACGCCAGGGACAGTGTATTCACTGCCCCAGTGGGTGGACTCTATTTGGTGATTTTTGTACACTATCAGACCAGCGCAAACCCCACGACAATCAGACTGATTCTGTCATACAATGACCACTGGCGAGAAAAGGCCATGATTACAACAAATACAACCAGCCGTAACGAGTATGATATCGGCCACCGCTACATCAGCATGACAGCGGGGGACACATTTTATTTGTCCCTGCCAACAAAACATTGCTGCTTCCAGATTCCATTCTTCTCCTGTGTGCTTGTCAGCTAGCATTACTGTATGATACACATGTTAAGTTGTCTGTGGGGTGCTGGCTTGTGATCATCTGGCTACATGACCAAGCCAACTGATTTTCTTTTTTTTTTTTTTTTTGTTTAAAATGTAGATTTATGGGTTCTGTAGAAGCATTTTATTTGTCTCTTAGATTGCTGTTGTCAGATTCCATTCTCCCGGGAAGGTTAACCCGGTCAACAAATGCCCGCAGAAGTCGGATGTGTCGGCCTAACGGCGCAAGAACACAGCTCTGCTGTAAACAGGCACAACGCAGTCACATCTGAAAAAAAAATCCGGATGAACGAAGAAGAAGAAGAAGATTCCATTCTTCTCCCATTGTCCTCTTCCCTTTGTTTGCTAATAGAGCATAGATCTGCATCTTGCATTACTTATTGTAGTATTGTTACTATGTGAGAATATTCAGACTAAACAGGTTTATAGAACTCTGTGGGGTACGGTCTTGAGGAGATAATATTGTTGTATGACCACGCCATCATAGTTGCTGTTTGTTCACTGTAGTCAAATACCAGTTCTGGGGATACATTTTCTCTGTTTGTCTAAGCAAGGTTGTTACTTCCAGTGTGTAGTTGTTGGGCTGTGTCACTGTTGTGTTCCATTGGGTTCATGAGCAGGGATCGCATGATGGACATGACAGGGGTCACAGATGATGGGCGTGACTGAGGCTACAGATGATGGACGTGATTGGATCTGACAGATGATCGACGTGAATGGGGCTGACAGATGATGGATGTAACTGGGGCTTACATTGCCAGCAATCATAAAGTTGTTTGTGTCCCACTAGTGAGTTATGTATAATAATGATCTTTCATTTGCACCATTAGGTCCTCGTGTTGAGACATTCCATTCATCACCATACCATGTTCATCACTTCCATTGATGACTGGCCCTTCAATTTCATTCACGTTAGTTGCATGTCATTTATCTATCTGTCTGATTAAATTTATCTCTGTAATCTTTAGTTCTCTCTGTCTATCTATCTGATTAAAATTACCACTGTAATCTTTAGTTCTCTCTGTCTGTCTATCTGATTAAAATTACCACTGTAATCTTTAGTTATGTCATGCTATCTACCTTTCTGTCTGTCTGAATAAAAATTATCACTATAATCTTTAGTTCTCTCTGTCTGTCTATCTGATTAAAATTATCACTGTAATCTTTAGTTCTCTCTGTCTATCTGATTAAAATTACCACTGTAATCTTTAGTTCTCTGTCTGTCTATATGATTAAAATGACCACTGTAATCTTTAGTTCTCTCTGTCTGTCTATCTGATTAAAATTATCACTGTAATCTTTAGTTCTGTCATTATATCTTTCTGTCTCATTAAAACTAGCACTGTAATCTTTAGTTCTGCTAAGCTGTCTATCTTTCTGTCTGTCTGATTACAATTATCACTGTAATCTTTAGTTCTCTCTGTCTTTCTCGCTATCTCTATCTTTCTATCCATCTACCTATCATTGTATTGTAATGGAAGCTGTTTGTGGCTATAAATTACAAGAATTTTAAAACAAATAATTGAACAATATTACTTGTAAATATCGGATCAGAAATATATTGCATTTTTATGTTTGTGGGTGTAATCTTGATACCCATGTGCCATGATTGCAAGTGATCGTTGTAATCTTGATTTCTCCTCCAACCTGGCATGATTAAAGTTGATTGTTGTTTTATCATTTGTGTGTTTATATATGTGAGTGTGTGTGTTTATATATGTGTGTGTTGGAGTGTTACTTCTGTTGTTGTACCAGACTGGTATTCAAGGAGGTGTGCCATGAGTCGAATTGGAGCTCATGGCATGATGAAAGATGGTCACATGGAAGGACGTGACACTCATGGATTTTGACCCACGTGGCGCACGCTAAGGTTGTCGCCGTAGCAAATATGCAGTTTGTGAAGGTGATGAGCATTTCGAGTCATGGGTGTTGTCGTGTGCGGACGCACCACGCGAGGGGAGATAGCAACGGCTTACACTACGCCACTATCATAGTATTCGTGTAGATTTGTGATACAGTGTTGCATAATTGTGTGTGCAATTGTGAGTAAACATTGTACACCGATTTGAGGAATGGATCGTCAAAAAACTGCTCTCGTGTTGCGTTGTCAAAGATGTATGAAGTTTGAGTTATAACAGTGGGCCATGCTGGTCGGGTAGAATGAATGAGTTTGACTATCAGTAAAATATACAGCAAAAGGTAGAGTCTGAGATTCAGCAGAAAGATGAGTCCGAAACTAACCATGGGGACGATATGATGATGAATGAGGTTAACTATCAGTACCTCTAGAAGAGAACAGCACCCTGTGAATGCAGGCGGCAATTGAGCCCACGACACCCATATCAGACCCTGGCATGTGTATATGCCTTAATCTTCTTCTTTTTCTTCTTCTTTCGTTCGCTTGAAATATGTCTATAACTGCAATGTTGTCTCTTGTATGAACATATGAATTTAACTGTCTTTTTTTAGTTCACACAGCTGTCCCTAGAGTTTATCTTCCACTGTCATTTCTCTAGGCCAGAAGGTTTGCCTAGATATATTTTGGGCAGTCTTGGAGTATGTGCTCTGCTGTCTGCGATGCCAATCCACATGTGCACATGACTGTTTCACCAATCTTGAATTTTGTATACATGTGGTTGCGTAATCTATTGTGTCCTGTTCTGAGGCACAGAATAATGACTTGTTCTGGTCCGTCCATAACATGGTAGTCATCTTGAGCAGGTTTTAGTGACTTTCTGACTGATTTTGATCATTCTTTTCTTTTGGTGGTATGCAGCGGGCACATCAGGCTGTTCTTCTTTAGCTCCTTCCTTAGCCAATTGATCAGCTCTGTCGTTTCCGGGTACTCTACAGTGGGATGGTATCCACTGTATGGTGACCTTATGCTGACTAAGTTCAGAAAGTAGTGTCCTTAGTACTGGCAATTTCCCAGACAGGAGCGCCTCGAGTACTGATTTTACATTTGTCAATAGCACCACAGGTTGTGTACCATTGCTGGTATTTAGTAATTTCTCTGTTGCTATCTTGATTGCCTCAATTTCAGCATCATAGTTATGGTAGTACTTTCATGTCGGTACTCTGGCTGTGTCCCTAGTATTATCTGGGTATTCGATGTACACTCTCGCTCCTCCATTTCAAACAGCATTTTGTGCTGACCCATCTGTGTAGACTCGGATCCAGAGGTCCTGTGGGTATTCTTCATCAAGGAAGCTGAGAGTGGCTGTTATGCGCTGCACACTGTTCTGTTCTTCCTTGTCAAATATTCCTCTCACTTTTGTCTGGATTTGTAATGATAGTCTTATGTTCGTCTTTCCATGGAGTTTGCTCTGGAATAGTTGTTAGGGGGATACCAACTGTGGGCAGTTCGGTGGTTTCTCTGCAGTGTCGTTTGTCCTGGTGGATAAAACTACTCTTTTCAACCGCCCCATAGCTAGGTTTTCAAACCTGTTCTTCATAGGGTGGCCTGGCAAGCTGAGGAACTTTTCTGTTTGTATTAGCGTTTTTGTATCTCTGTGCTCTCTGAGTGCTTGTGTCCTCCCCATCTTCTCCATTTCCACTATAGGGGTTGATCTCATCCCTCCTGTGGTGACTCTAAGTGCTTGATTTTGCACCTTGTCCAGCTCTTGTAGTGTGGTATTTGATGCCGAACACCACGCAGTTGACCCGTATTCCAGGTGTGGTCGTATGCTCTGTTGATAAACTTTGCTAAGTATTTTCTCACTGGCTCCCCATGTGGTTCCACTTAGCTTTCTCAGGATGGCTATTTTCCTTCTGGCTTTTGCTACTGCTTTGTTGATGTGCTATTCCATGTCAGCCTGCCATCAAATATTACTCCAAGGTATGTTGATTCTTTATCTTCTCTTAGGGGTGTTCCATTTATCTGGATGATCCCTGCCTTTTGTTTTGGAGAGAGGGTAAATAGGGTGGTGCTGCACTTTTCAGTGTCTATTTGCCCATGCAACAAATGTATCTACAGCTGTTTGTAGCAATTTGGTGGCCACTGATACATGTTCATTTGTGCTCCATAGAACCAGGTCATCGGCATACATTGCCGCTTTAATTCCATGCGGTAGATTAGCAACGAGATCATTGATGAAGATTAGAAAAAGTGTGGGGGAAAAGACTCCGCCCTGGGGAACACCGTGACGCAGTAATACTTTCTTGCTCTTGAGTCCGTCTATCTGTACTCGGGCTCTTCTGTTGTGCAAGTATGCTTTCACCCATTTGTACATTCTTCCATTGACTTTGCAGTTTCTCAGTTTCTTCATCAGACCTTCTTTCCAGACTTTATCAAAGGCTTTCTTCAGATCTATCCATGCCGCGAGCACCAGCTTCTTCTCTTGGAATGCATCCTCAATTTCTTGAGAGAGGTAGGTTGTCTGATCTTCCGTAGAGTAGCACTGCCTAAAGCCAGCCTGCTGTGGCACAAGGATGTTTTAATTTCAATGTACCACTGCAGTCTGTGATTGATGATGCGCTCCAGTGTTTTGCAGAGACAGCTGGTGAGGCTAATTGGTCTGTAGCTAGAGGCAATGGAACCATCTTTCCCTGATTTTAGGAGGGGTATCATGATTGTTTCTCTCCAGGCTTGTGGAACATTGCCTAAGGTCCAACTGTTATTGAAGATCTGCAACAGCTTTGTTTTGGCCTCTGTTCCTAGGTTCCTGATCATTTCATTGGAGATACCATCAGCTCCTGGTGACTTTCTCATTTTCAGTTTTGATATGTCTAGCTCCTGTTTGCTGACTGTGATGGGTGCCTCCAGAACCTCATGTACTATTTCCTTCTGTCCTGTATGTTGCCGTTTCTCTCAAATCTCTTGTTGTTTCTCTCAAATCTCTTGTTGTTTCTCTGTACTAATTTTGATATTGTTATCTTACGCTGCCTGTAGTATGCATTTCCCGAACTCTTCAACTACTTCATTTATGTCTTTCTCAGTGTTCAGATTTCTACCAGTATGCTGGTGCGATTCTTGTACATTGCCCAGTCTGCTTTCTTGCAGTTCCACCTCGAGAGGGTGCTGCTTTCACTTACAAGCTCATTTTCTACAGTTAGAAAGACTGGTCGATGGTCACTGCCACCTAGTTGTTTCCCAACAATTTGTGTAATGTTCCATTCCAGGTCTGGTGAATGAAAAGCCAGGTCAGGTGTAGTTGCAGTGTGCCATGGTCTCGAGTAGAAAGTATGTAGGTCGGACAACTTGTTAATCAAGATGAATCTCATTCTGTCTTCCAGTCTCTCTCCTCTCTGGTCTATGTGATCATAGCCCCAACTCTGCGAGTGGCTGTTTAAAATCGCCACACACAATCATTTTTCTGTTAATAGTAGTGTGTCCAGTGCCTGTGGGCGGTCATTTGGACAGTAGTAATTGATCAGATGTAGGTCTGTATTGCATGTTTTAAGTTTAAGTGTCTGATGCTCAGTCCCTTCCATGTAGACTTCGATTTGTGAAGCAGTGATGTTATTTTTCACAAGGGTCAGTATCCCACCTTTTCGCCTGTCCTTTCGGTCAGATCTGTAACACTTGTAGCCTCTGATTTTGAAGGCTATATTTTCATTGAGGTGAGTTTCTTGCAGGCAACATATGCTTACTTTTTCTTGGTCCAGGATGTTTTCTAATTCTTTTTTTTTTTTTTTTTGCTGACTCCCTCCGCATTCCAGTGCATTATTTTAAGTCTTAGTTGAGTATGGCCAGCCGTTCTATTCTCATGTCCCCTGGCTCCACAGGACATCTGAGAAGGGCCTCCAGTAGTTGGGGTTGGACCCTTTCGAGACATAGGGCCCGGCACTGCACCTGCCTGGGGGTCCAAAGCAGGGCGAGCACCATAACAATTAGCAATAGTCGACATATTCCATTTTGCGTGATTGCGTGGCATCCTGATTTCTGTGGTGCGCCTCTTGGCTGGTTGCCTCCGTCTTCAGCACCTTTCCTTTGCTAGAGCAGACTGTGGTCTCACTTGAGTTTAGATGTGTACGCTCGCACACACGTGTCTGCGCATGCATGTACATGCATACACATCTAGAGCATACTGTTTATTTTTCGGCGCCAGAAACTCGCCGTCGCCCCTTCTCCTGTTAGTAAAAACAGTTCCGCCACGTGAAGGCCAGGAGTTGGACTTTTGCTGCAGAGGTTATGTATTCACGAGCCATTGGGGTATTTAAGCAATGTTGGGCGCTCACCCCAACACTGCGCCCCGGCTACATACAGCAACATTTGGATCCACGTCCATATGCCTTAATAAAACAAGATTATGAAACTCTTGTGTAACTCCTCTTGAGTAGAAGAGGGAAATCAACAAGACAAGGCACTTCTGAGTGTCATGGTAGATAAGAACGTACGACCAAACTTTATTTTAAAAGTGTCACAAGTTTGGCACGCAGAATATTCCTATTTATCCGTATATCACATTGTGGTATTTCTTTCTTCCTAGTAATGACCATAATCTGCGTCTTCTTACATTTTAATTCTAACTCGTGTACAACAGCCTCATCTACTAAATGTTGCAAATCCTGTTCATTGTTTGAAATCAATACTGAATCGTCCGCATATCTAATATTATTGGTGTTATGTCCCCAATGGTGATTCCTCCCATATCTTCTAAATTACTGCTAAATTATTGAACAAGATTATACAATTGTAATCATTCCATCCTAAATTTTATTTATTCCTGTTTAATTTTACCTCTGAATGTAAAACATTACAAATTCCATTTTGCCTTTGTTCACAATTGATAAAGTATATATTTTTTGGATTGAATGGTGCGTGTGGATTAGCATTGCCTATTAACAGTGTCAGTCGCCATCAGGCGAACCCACTCCGACTTCATAGGTACTTGTAATTTACGAACCCAAGTCAAGGACGATAGGCCACCATTTTAGACCAACCGTCCGGTGTAAAGGTTGAACCCCCTTACCTCGGCATCAGCACACCGGGTGTTTTAAGAACAAGCTTTCTTATCCATTCGGCCATGCTGACCTGCGTTAAAGTATATAATTTTGTGAAAGTGTGTTGGGGGGGGGGAACTGCTTGGTGGCGCAGTAGCTGGCACACCTTCCTGCCTTCCCAGGAGTCAAACGTTTGAAGTGCCGTGGAGGATGTAATATTTGTACATCTTCCAACGCTCTCAGGTGGACCCAGACTGCCATGGGTAGAAGGGCAAGCTCTGGACAGTAAAAGTGACAACATTCACCACATCACACTTCCGGTGTGACATTCATCACATCACTCTTCCGGTGTGGCATTCATCACATCACACTTCCGGTGTGGCATTCATCACATCACACTTCCGGTGTGGCATTCATCACATCACTCTTCCGGTGTGGCATTCATCACATCACACTTCCGGTGTGGCATTCATCACATCACACTTTCGGTGTGGCATTCATCACATCACACTTTCGGTGTGGCATTCATCACATCACACTTTCGGTGTGGCATTCATCACATCACACTTCCGGTGTGGCTTTCATCACATCACACTTTCGGTGTGGCATTCATCACATCACACTTTCGGTGTGGACTGGTCTGTACACATATGGAGCTAACACAATATACATACTGACCCACGTGGCCAAGCTGGAAGCCATGAGCGTGAGACAGGGAGAGGGAGAGAAAGGTACAAAAAGAGTTAGGTTGCATATCATTTACAGGACTTAGCAGTCAACCTCGGCATTTTGGGGCTGTTTGTGATTTCTACGCAAATTTACGTTCACTAGTTTGCCATTGCTTTCTGAACGACCGTCACTCATACCTTTGTATGGAAACCAACGCAAGGAGGTCTGCTTCCAAATCGCCGGCACCTGTGTTTCGAATACAGCATGCGGGATTACGAATTGCACCCGTAACTCCATAGCAACGGAGCGACAATAACTATTTTACAACAATAAAAGATGTGCCATTTTTACAAAAGGTATATTAGTGAACATAAATACAGCCAAAACCGAAGTAATGCGAGTTAGCAGATCACCGGGCCCACTAAGTATACAGGTAAATAGCACAACATTGAAACAAGTTAACGAATTCAAATATCTTGGAAGTATGATCACAGAAGATGGCAGATTGGACAGAGAAATTGAAATCAGATGTCAAAAAGCTAGTGCACTTACATATCAACTTTCACCCTTACTGAAACATCCAAACATACCCATGCCCGCAAAGCGACAGATTATAAACAGCATATTCACACCAACCCTTTGCTACCAATCTCAGACCTGGACTTTGTCCAAATTACACCTTCGCATAATCAACACCTGCGAAATGAGATGCCTGGGGAAGAGCTGCCAACTTAACAATCCGAGGCCGAGTAAGAAATGCTGTTATCAGACAGATTGTGGGATCAACACCTTGTGCCACATTTATTGAAAGACAGAAGATCAAGTGGTTTGGCCATTTTGTTAGAATGCAACACCAACAACTACCATCACTGGCTTTACATCAAAGATCATCTGCGACAAGACCACGAGGACGTCCAAGAAGAAAATGGATTGACGACATCAAAGACATTGTACAACCACACGGAATGACACTATCCAGGGCCGCCCACCGGGCGCTGGAACGCAAAGTATTCCTCCCCACGGCGCTTCACGGCAAATTTGGAAGAAGATGATGATATTAGTGAAATTAGTTGACTGATCGATTGGCTGGTTTATGGATGGATGGAATGATTGATTGGATCATATCGTAGCTTGTAGCATACAGACATAATTCTAGCGGTTCAACTTCGGTCAGCCCATTACGGACATCAG
>OY992891.1:2415925-2538425 GCA_963921405.1 Cepaea hortensis
CAACATATAATTGTACAATACACAACATATAATTGTACAATACACAACATATAATACAATACACAACATATAATTGTACAATACACAACATATAATTGTACAATACACAACATATAATACAATACACAACATATAATTGTATAATACACAACATATAATACAATACACAACATATAATTGTACAATACACAACATATAATTGTACAATACACAACATATAATTGTACAATACACAACATATAATACAATACACAACATATAATACAATACACAACATATAATACAATACACAACATATAATACAATACACAACATATAATACAATACACAACATATAATACAATACACAACATATAATTGTACAATACACAACATATAATACAATACACAACATATAATACAATACACAACATATAATACAATACACAACATATAATACAATACACAACATATAATACAATACACAACACATAATACAATACACAACATATAATACAATACACAACATATAATACAATACACAACATATAATACAATACACAACATATAATACAATACACAACATATAATACAATACACAACATATAATACAATACACAACATATAATACAATACACAACATATAATACAATACACAACATATAATACAATACACAACATATAATACAATACACAACATATAATACAATACACAACATATAATACAATACACAACATATAATACAATACACAACATATAATACAATACACAACATATAATACAATACACAACATATAATACAATACACAACATATAATACAATACACAACATATAATACAATACACAACATATAATACAATACACAACATATAATACAATACACAACATATAATACAATACACAACATATAATTGTACAATACACAACATATAATACAATACACAACATATAATACAATACACAACATATAATACAATACACAACATATAATACAATACACGACATATAATACAATACACAACATATAATACAATACACGACATATAATACAATACACGACATATAATACAATACACAACATATAATACAATACACGATATATAATACAATACACAACATATAATACAATACACAACATATAATTGTACAATACACAACATATAATACAATACACAACATATAATTGTACAATACACAACATATAATACAATACACAACATATTATTGTACAATACACAACATATAATACAATACACAACATATAATACAATACACAACATATAATACAATACACAACATATAATTGTACACTACACAACATATAATACAATACACAACATATAATACATTACACAACATATAATACAATATACAACATATAATTGTACAATACACAACATATAATACAATACACAACATATAATACAATACACAACATATAATACAATACACAACATATAATTGTACAATACACAACATATAATACAATACACAACATATAATTGTACAATACACAACATATAATTGTACAATACACAACATATAATACAATACACAACATATAATTGTACAATACACAACATATAATACAATACACAACATATAATACAATACACAACATATAATACAATACACAACATATAATTGTACAATACACAACATATAATACAATACACAACATATAATTGTATAATACACAACATATAATACAATACACAACATATAATTGTACAATACACAACATATAATTGTACAATACACAACATATAATTGTACAATACACAACATATAATACAATACACAACATATAATTGTACAATACACAACATATAATTGTACAATACACAACATATAATACAATACACAACATATAATTGTATAATACACAACATATAATACAATACACAACATATAATACAATACACAACATATAATTGTACAATACACAACATATAATTGTACAGTACACAACATATAATTGTACAATACACAACATATAATACAATACACAACATATAATACAATACACAACATATAATACAATACACAACATATAATACAATACACAACATATAATACAATACACAACATATAATCGTACAATACACAACATATAATTGTACAATACACAACATATAATACAATACACAACATATAATACAATACACAACATATAATACAATACACAACATATAATGCAATACACAACATATAATACAATACACAACAAATAATACAATTCACAACATATAATACAATACACAACATGTTGTTTGTCCATCAAAAATGATGATGACCATTCATTTCATCCAGTGGGGTTGAAGGTGTGGAGCCGTGGGTTCTAAGATGGCTGATAAGGCCTATTTTGGCTCGAAATGTTCTTTGACAATGTGGACAAAGAATGCTTGACGTTTCTGGAGGAGGATTTCCTGCAGTGTTTTTTCTGTCCTGCCTTTTCTTCACAGCTCTTGCAGTCCTGGTTGCCTCACATATGACTGCACCCTTGCGTAATGATACACGCCACGGATTTCGGTCTCTGGCTGCAGACTCCCAGGTGTCATGATGAATTCCAAAAGCATTCAGTGAAATTTTCAGAGTGTCTTTAAAGCGTTTCCTCTGGCTACCTTGGGAGCGTTTACCACAACGCAGTTCGCTGTAAAAAAATTCATTTAGGGAGCCAGTGATCTGGCATGCGAGTCAAGTGACCAGCCCAGCGAATCTGATTCTTCATCAGTAGAGTGTGGATACTGGGCATGGACGCTCTTTCTAGGACTTCAGTGTCTGGAATCTTGTCTTGCCATTTAATCTTCAGTAGCTTCCTTAGGCAGACTGTGTTGAAGTGGTTTAATTTCCTAGCGTGTCGCTGATAAACAGTCCAGGTTTCACAAGCATATAGCAGTGTGGATAATACAACTACTTTGTAGACTTTTAGCTTTGTTTGCAGGCTTATTCCATTTCTGTCCCATACATTCTTGTACAGTCTGCCAAATGCCGCACTGGGCTTGGAGATTCTTGCATTCACTTCGTCATCAATTGTGGCAGCTTGTGCCACAGTGCTGCCAAGATAGGTGAATTTGTCCACAACACTTAGTCTATGATCATTCACTTTGATATTCGGCACAGTATGATTATTCCCTGGAGCTGGCTGGTACATAATTACAGTCTTCTCCAAGTTGATATTGAGCCCAAAGTTGGCACAGGCATGTGAGAAAGCTGAAACATTATGTTGCATGTCCGCCTCTGAGTTGGCGTATAGAGCGCAATCATCAGCAAACAGGAGTTCTCTGACAGTGTCGCTGTTAGATTTGGTTTTAGCTTTCAGCCTTCTGAGATTGAATAACTTTCCATCCATACGGTAGTTGATGTCTATTTCAATGTCGTCGTTCTCGAAGGCATTCATCAACATGGCTGAAAACATGAGGCTGAACAGTGTTGGTGCCAGGACACATCCTTGCTTCACTCCATTGGTGACAGGAAAGGGTTCAGACAGTTCACCATTTTCCTGTACTCTTGCCTGCATGCCATCATGAAATAGCCGCACTATTTGGACAAACTTTCGTGGACAGCCATATTTTGCCATAATCTTCCACAGTCCTTCTCTGCTGACTGTATCAAAAGCCTTGGTAAGGTCAATGAAAGTGGAGAACATTTCGCAGTTCTGTTCCTGACATTTCTCTTGCAGCTGCCTTGCAACGAAAATCATGTCAACAGTTCCACGTTCTTTTCTGAAGCCACATTGACTCTCAAGAAGAAGACCTTGATCGAGATGGGCTGTGAAGCGATTGAGAAGAATTCTGGCGAGTATCGTCCCTGCAATTGAAAGCAAGGAGATGCCTCGGTGGTTGTCACAGGATTGGCGGTTTCCTTTACGTTTGTAAAGGTGGACTATTGACGCGTCCTTGAAATCTTGTGGCATGGTCTCGTTCACCCATATGTTTGTAAAGACTTGGTGAAGCTGCTCTGTTAGGACCGGCCCGCCTGCCTTGTATATCTCTGCTGGGATGGAGTCAGGACCAGGTGCCTTGCCGCTGGAGAGTTTCTGGATGGCTTTGTTTACTTCCACTATGGTTGGCAGGTCATCAAGTGTCTCATTGGTGGGAACTTGAGGAAGGCAGTTGATGGTTTCATCATCGAAGAAGGAAGTTGCATTTAAGATGTTGCTGAAATTCTCAGCCCAGCGTTGAAGGATTTATTTCTGATCGGTGACCAATGTTCCCCCATCTGCACTGAGGAGGGGAACTATGCCTGGTGATGTAGGACCATAGACCGCTTTCAGTGAGTCGTAGAAGTTTTTCATATCATGTCTGTCAGCAAAGCCCTGAATTTCATCAGCTTTGCTGCTCAGCCAGGAGTCCCGCATGTGCCGAAGTTTCTGCTGCACTACTCTCTGAATGTTCTTGAAAGCATCTTTTTTTGATGTTGACTTTGGGTCATTCAAATGTGCCTTGAGGAGAAGATGTTTCTCGGCCAGCAATTGGTTGATGTCTTCGGAATTTTCATCAAACCAGTCTTTATGCTTTCGGGGGGCTAGACCCAGGATTTCCATAGCAGTGTTATAAATTATGTCCTTTAGGGCTCTCCATTCTGTTTCTGTATCCTGTTTAGCTGCAGCATTGGGCTTGAGGCGGTCTTCCAGCATATTTTCAAACGACTGCTGCATTTTCTTGCTGTTTAGGTGGGAGACATTTAGCTTTTTTTTTTTTGCATTTTCGCCCCTTGAGGACGCCGTGGTGGCCTGATGTGAATGTTTATTTTCGAGACAATGAGACGATGGTCTGTCCAACATTCGGCACCACACATGGATTTTGTCACTCGAACGTCTTGTCTGTCACTCTTCCTGACGATGACATAGTCAATGAGGTGCCAGTGTTTCGAGCGAGGGTGCATCCACGATGTCCCATTTCTCATGGGGAGACGGAAAATTGTGTTCGTAATCAGGAGATCATGTTCGGCACATGTCTGAAGGAGGCGGAGTCCATTAATACAATACACAACATATAATACAATACACGACATATAATACAATACACAACATATAATACAATATACAACATATAATACAATACACAACATATAATACAATACACAACATATAATACAATACACAACATATAATACAATACACAACATATAATACAATACACAACATATAATACAATACTCAACATATAATACGATACACAACATATAATACAATACACAACATATAATACAATACACAACATATAATACAATACACAACATATAATACAATACACAACATATAATACAATACACAACATATAATACAATAGGAGTCAGGTCTTAGTCAGATATGACTGAGCTACCGTATGACAGTAGACGGTACTACCTGCTTTCTGTCAGCGCCGAATGTTGGGCGGCGCTTACCAAACCCGACACCCCACATTGTGCCAACGGCTTCGGGCGGAAGAGCGCAATTGGGAGGGTACTAGCCTTATCCTGGTGCGAGGAAATGCAACCCAAAGACAAAATAAGTCATGGCAGGGCAGACCAGGCCCTAAGCCTTGGTTGGCAGCTGGTCTAGGATCGAAGCTCCGACAGGCGGACAGTTAGAGCATTGCTTTGCTGATCCGGCAGCTTCTGCAGCTTGTCTTGTTCCAGATGTATAGGTGTTAACTTTCCTCTGGAGTGAACTAGGCAGGCCGAGAGAGGGATCATGCTGCATGGGCAACACATGGTTTCTTTATTTTAGCCCAGGCTTTGTGCTATGGAGAGGCAATAACTCCATCCCTGGTCTTAACCGGTCTCGGAATCAAAGCGAGAGGCAACTGTTACGGGTTATAAGTCCTTGTCAGTTGGCGTAGACATGGGGCGCCACGCGTTGCCTCTGACGGTGGGAGACACCTACAGGTGTCACTGATCAGCTACCGCCCGCCTCAAGCTGGGCAGCCCCCGGCCAATTGGGTGCTGATCCGCCACAGCCTGCCTGCTTCAATGGGTGCTTGGGGCTAGGACAAAATCTGAATCGCAGGCTGTAAAACCAATGCACCAGGTACTAATAAAAAGAATAATAGAAACCTCAAGCTACGGCTTGCAACCTGGAACGTGAGAACCATGTGTCCAGGATTTTCCACTGATTTGACAAATATTGACGATGTGAGAAAAACGGCTGTGATCGATGCTGAACTCAATCGTCTTAACATTGATATTGCTGGCCTGCAGGAGACTCGCCTCGCTGAGGAAGGGTCACTCAGGGAAAACAATTACACCTTTTTTGGAAGGGAAGAGGGCAGACAGAAAAAAGGCAACACGGTGTGGGCTTTGCAGTGAAGAATTCGCTACTGGGAATGATTGATATCCCAGCGGGAGGTAATGAAAGATTATTATCACTGCGCTTGGCAACCTCTTGTGGATTTGCCACCATTCTCACTGCATATGCACCGACACTCACTTCCTCTGATGATGTGAAAGATACATTCTATGAGCAGCTAGACTCTGCGATCAAGGCAGTTCCAAAATCCGACTACATTTATATGCTCGGTTATTTCAATGCTCGTGTGGGCAAGGACTCGAGTTCATGGCCAGTGCGCCTTGGAAAATACAACATCGGTCACATGAATGATAATGGGCAAAGGCTGCTGGAGCATTGCACTAGAAATGACCTATGTATTACAAACTCCTTTTTTAAAACAAAAGAGATGCATAAGGTCACATGGAAACATCCAAGATCCGGCCATTGGCACCAGCTGGACTTCATTATCACACGGAGACAACATCTGAACCATACATCATTAACTCGAAGTTACCACAGTGCTGACTGTGATACAGATCATTCTTTGGTTGTTGCAAGGGTTAGACTGAGACCAAAGAGAATCTACACAGCTAAACACAAGTCTAGCCCCAGGATTAATATTATTAACACTCACGATCCTGGAAAGTGCTTTGAATTTCAACAGCAACTTGAGGACGCTTTCAATGATACATCAGAAAATTGTATAGTAAATGATAAATGGAGTAAACTTAAGGAAACTATTTATAAAACAGCGGTAGGGGTTTACGGCACTGTGGATCATAAGAGGCAGGACTGGTTTGCGGCAAACAGCCAGATACTGTAGCCCTTGATTGATAAAAAGAAGATAGCTCTCTTAAGAAACAAGGAAAGACCAACGCGTAACACTCTGAGTGAGCTGAAGCAAGCGAGGAAGGATGTACAAAAGGCTGCCAGGCAGTGTGCGAATGACTATTGGATCAAGTTATGTGAGTCCATTCAAATCGCAAGTGATAAGGGAAACATCAGAAGCATGTATGAAGGGATAAAGAAAGCCTGTGGTCCAATGATCAAAAGAAGTGCACCTCTGAAAACCTTGACTGGAGAAATCATCACTGATAAGAAACAGCAGATGGATAGATGGGTCGAGCACTATTTAGAGCTTTACTCAAGTGAGACCAAGTTGGCGAATGATGCCCTCAACGCCATAGAGGCCCTGCCAACTCTGGACCACCTGGACACACTTCCCACTATAACAGAAGTTAAGTGTGCTATAAATGAGCTTGCATCTGGCAAGGCTCCAGGTAAGGATGGGATTCCAATAGAGGTGATCAGGAGTGGGCAAGACACCCTCGCTCTACAGATCCACCAGCTAATAGAGCTATGCTGGCGAGAAGGACAAGTCCCACAGGATTTCAAAGATTCAAACATCATAACGCTGTACAAGAACAAGGGAGATCGGAGCGACTGCAACAACTATAGGGGTATCTCACTTCTGTGTATTGTTGGGAAAGTATTTGCCAGAATTGTCCTGCGCAGACTTCAAGTCTTGGGAGATCAAGTCTACCCCGAATCACAGTGCGGCTTCCGTCAGAACCGGTCTACCATTGATATGATATTCTCATTGCGACAGATGCAAGAAAAATGCCGGGAACAAAATCAGCCACTGTTTATTGCCTTCATCGACCTTACAAAGGCATTCGATTTGGTCAGTCGTGAGGGTCTGTTCAAAGCACTAAAGAAGATTGGCTGTCCACCAACTCTTCTGTCCATTGTGGAATCGTTCCACACAAGCATGAAGGGTATAATCAAGTTTGATGGCTCAACTTCAGAAGAGTTTGAAATCAAGAGTGGAGTTAAGCAAGGTTGTGTGCTAGCCCCCACCCTCTTTGGGATATACTTTTCACTTCTACTGAAATATGCCTTTCGTGATCAGGATGACGGTATATACATTCACTCACGCTCAGATGGTGGCCTCTATAATGCTCAGAGATTGTAGGCCAAGACCAAAATTAGCAGGGTACTAATCAGAGAGTTGCTTTTTGCGGATGATGCTGCGATTACGACCCACTCTGAGGAAGAATTACAACATCTACTATCTGCATTCTCCAAAGCTTGTTCTGAATTTGGTTTAACAATTAAGAAAAAGAAGACACAGATTATGTCACAAGGTGCACATGGTGTACCATCAATCTTTATTGACGACGCCGAACTGGAGATAGTAGACCATTTTACATATCTTGGATCAGAGGTAAATAGCAAATTATCCCTCGATCAGGAAATCAACATCAGGATTGGCAAACCTGGACAACTTACTCACGCCAAGAGAAACGTTTAAACAGCTTTCATATGCGGTGTCTGCGAAGAATACTTGGTATTAAGTGGCAAGACAAAATCACAAATACTGAAGTATTGGAAAGATCAGGTTGTGTGACGGTGTATTCCATGCTCAGTCTTCGTAGACTTAGATGGATAGGACACGTTAGGAGGATGGATGATGGTAGAATACCAAAGGACATCTTTTTTGGTGAATTACAGACGGGTAGGAGATCTCAGGGTCGGCCTCTACTACAATACAAAGATGTGTGTAAGCGGGACATGATTGATACAGGCATTGATAATGCGCATTGGGAGCACGTCGCCGCTGAACGTGTTGCATGGAGGGCAACTATCAGAAATGGAATAAAGACAAAGGAGACAATGATTGCAGATAAAGCACACACAGAGCGTGAGAGACGTAAGATGGTGCAAAATGGTGGAAATGACCATGTTTTCACATGCACCTACTGTGGGCAAACATTTGCAGCAAGAATTGGCCTTACCAGCCACACTCGCCACCGCCATGGATCGTAGTTATTGCCATATGACAGTTATTAAGCCTTTTTGAAGCACAATGTACCAAACTATCGTCTGTCAAGACGGAAAGGTGCCAATGAATGAATACAATACACGACAGATAATACAATACACGACATATAATACAATACACAACATACAATACAATACACAACATATAATACAATACACAACATATAATGCAATAGACAACATATAATACAATACACGACATATAATACAATACACGACATATAATACAATACACAACATACAATACAATACATAACATATAATACAATACACAACATATAATGCAATAGACAACATATAATACAATACACGACATATAATACAATACACGACATATAATACAATACACAACATATAATGCAATACACAACATATAATACAATACACAACATATAATACAATACACAACATATAATACAATACACGACATATAATACAATACACGACATATAATACAATACACAACATATAATACAATACACAACATATAATACAATACACAACATATAATGCAATAGACAACATATAATACAATACACGACATATAATACAATACACGACATATAATACAATACACAACATATAATGCAATACACAACATATAATACAATACACAACATATAATACAATACACAACATATAATACAATACACGACATACAATACAATACACAACATATAATACAATACACAACATATAATACAATACACAACATATAATACAATACACAACATATAATACAATACACAACATATAATACAATACACAACATATAATACAATACACAACATATAATATAATACACGACATATAATACAATACACAACATATAATACAATACACACCATATAATACAATACACAACATATAATACAATACACAACATATAATACAATACACAACATATAATACAATACACAACATATAATACAATACACAACATATAATACAATATACAAAATATAATCACAGAGACCCTCCCAGTGACTACATTCAGGCATAAGAATGGGATGACAACACTAAACAGATGCAAAAACATGAGAACAACTAGGACAACATGAAATTCTGAGGGGGAAAAATGTGTTTGCTACTTATCCCAGAATGCCAGGCTGATATACAGATTATCAGTGACGGTAAATAAGAAATAAGCAATTATGGATAACCGATGAAATCTTGAGCAAAATTACTCAAAGAAAGAAAGCAAAGAAAACTCCGGAGTATATATTAATAGACAAAGAAATACGTCACATATGCAGATTTGCAAAAGAAGAGTGGTTGCAGGTACAATGCAAAGAAATGGAGGATATAGAAATAAAACACAACTTGAAAGAATTGCATGAAAATATAAAAACATTTACAAGGAAGAAAAATATAATATAACAAGAAATGGTTGAATCAGAGGGAAAGATGGGGAAATTATAATTGATAATACCGACATAATAGAAAGATGGACAGAATACACAGCATATTTATTCTGGGGCAGCAGGGTCAATAAACCAACATTGTATAATACTCAAGATGGACCAAACATATTAAACGCTGAAGTAAAGAAGGCTATTAAAAAGATAAAAGAAGGTAAGGCTGCAGGTCCTAATAAGATAACAGATATGATAAAATCCTTATCCAGCTTTGACACTGATACTATTGCAGACTTATGTAGTGATACATATAATACTTTGACATCCCCAAGGATTTGAAAACAGCCATTTTCATCACACTACCCAAGAAGCCAGGAGCTGTTGATTGTGAGGATTACAGAACTTTTAGCATAATGAGCCATATAACTAATATACTACTCAATGTCATAGATGGAAGAATTCAAAGTAATATAGATGGGGAAGTAGCTGAAAAATAATTTGGGTTTCGCACAAACAGCGGCAACAGAGAAGCAATAACATGTTAATTGAAAAATATATAGAGGTTAAGAAAAATATGTTTGTTTTATAGACTAAACTAGCTGGCACGGCCCGGCTTCGCCCAGTCCCTGGTGGGGAGCATCTCATTTAATTCATATAAGTAGTCATATAAGTTCCCGTTCCCGACTGTCTGTCTGTCTGTCTGTCTGTCTGTCTGTCTGTCTGTCTGTCTGTCTGTCTGTCTGTCTGTCTGTCTGTCTGTCTAATCATTTATTGGTTGCAGTTAGAACAACCTTAGATAAACGAAGACCAACTTACAAAAAGCATTAGAAAGAGCACTTGAAAGATCTTTACATCTTCCCCAACAATTAACTTGGGTAAATGGAGCGGCGGCAGCAGCAGCAGCAGAAGAAGACAAAGGAGGAGTAGGAGCTGGGAGGAGGAAGAGGGAGGTGGAGGAGGGAGGAAGAGGGAGGAGGAGGAGGGAGGAAGAGATAGGCGGAGAGAGGAGCAGGAGGGAAGAGGAGGGAGGATGAAGGAGGAGGAGGAGTAGGGAGGAATAGAAGGGTGGAGGAGGGATTAGGAGGAGGAGAGAGGAGGAGGAGGGAGGAGGAGGAGGGAGGAGGAGGGAGGAGGAAGAAGGAGGAGGGAGGAGGATGAGGGAGGAGGAGGAGGAGGGAGGAGGAAGGAGAAGGAGGAGGAGGAGGGTGGAGGGAGGAGGAGGAGGGAGGAGGATGGGGAGGAGGACGAGGAGGGAGGAGGAAGAGGGAGGAGGAAGAGGGAGGAGGAAGGAGAAGGAGGAGGAGGAGGGAGAAGGAGGGAGGAGAAGAACGCAGGAGGAGGGAGGAGGAAGAGGGAGGAGGAGGGAGGAGGATGAGGGAGGAGGAGGAGGAAGAGGGAGGAGGAAGGAGAAGGAGGAGGAGGTAGAAGGAGGGAGGGGAAGAACGCAGGAGGAGGAGGGGGAGGAGGAGGAGGGAGGAGGAGGAGGGAGATTGAGGGGGAGGAGGAGGGAGGAGGAGGAGAGAGGAGGAGGGAGGAGGCGGAGAAGGAGGAGGGAGGAAGAGGGAGGAGGAAGAGGGAGAAGGAGTAGGGAGGAAGGAGGAGAAGGAGGGGGAGGAGGAGGAGAAAGGATGAGGAGGGAGGAGGAGGAAGAGGGAGGAGAGGAGGGATGTGGAGGGAGAAGGAGGGAGGAGGTAGAGGGAGGAGGAGGAGGAGGGAGGAGAAGAGAGGATGAGGAGGGAGGAGGAGAAGGTAGGAGGAGGGATGAGGAGGAGGGAGGAGGAGATAGGAGGAGGGAGGAAGAGGGAGGAGGAGGGGGAGGAGGGAGGAGGAGGGATGAGGGGGAGGACGTAGAAGGAGGAGGGAGGAGGAGGGAGTAGGAGGAGAGAGGAGGAGAAGGGAGGAGGAAGGAAGAGGAGTGATTAGGAGGAGGGAGGAGGAAGAGGAGGTAGGAAGTGGAAGAGGGGGGAGGAGGAAGAGGGAGGAGGAGGATGGGGGAGGAGGAAGGAGGAGGAGGAAGGAGGAGGAAGAGGGAGGAGGAGAGAGGAGGAGGAGGATGGAGGGGGGAGAGGGAGGAGGGGAAGAGGAAGAGGGTAGGAGGAGGGGAGAGGAGGAGGAGGTGGATTATAACGCATATGCCTGTAGATAACTGCAGCGAAAAGGTGGGTCTGTCTATCTATCTGACCCGGCGTGGCTTCGCCCAGCTCTTGGCGGGTAGCGTCTCATTAAATTCATACAACAAAAAAAAGTAACTTAAAAGAATGTCCTTCCACACACCATCCATTATTTTTGACGAAAACTGTTTCTAATCACCTACATGACTGTATATAACTTCTTAAGCAAAAAAAGATGAGTTACAATGTTATGCATTGTGCATTATTTTTACGAAAACTTTAAAAATGCCTTAAAGATTGTATCATTATTTATTATAACTCTTATGCCTGTACATAACTATAGACAAAGAGTTTATAAATCTTTGAAAACGATGCAACAATATGACTATAAGATATGCAGAAAAGTTATTGAAAGTTATGCCCCTTGAAATAACTTTTCTAGAGTTAAGTCCCCTAGCTATATATATATAAAATATAATGAAAAATGAACAATTAAATAAAATTAAGTAAGCAGCCGATTTCACACTAAAAAAATATCACAGTTGTCTGCGCAAGAATGAGCGGATGGACCGTTCGCGAACGCATAAAGGACATACATACAGACAGACGGAGATCGCCTTTTATATGTAAGAAGAAAGCTTTTGAAAGAGTACAACATGAACGACTAATTACATTCCTTCAAGATATAGGAGTAGACGGAAAGGACATCAGACTTATTAGTAACATGTATTGGGAACAAGTGGCGTCATTTAGATGCAGAAGTAATTATTTGTTGCCCATAGAGAAAAAGAGTGGAGTACGGAATGGAAGTGTGTTGTCCCCAAGCCTCTTCAGCCTATACACAAAAAGAATCTTTACACAAATCGAACTGCCTGGACTCTGGGTGGATGTCGTCTCATTAACATAAAATGGAACGCTTGGATAGTGAATCCATTACGTAAAAGTCCGAAGCGAAAGCTTGCTGAGTGGATGTCGTCTGCAGACTGATCATTCCTGGTTTGCAATGGAAGCGGCCAGTGGTGAATGAAATACCCAATACATGGAAGTGAGGAATTAAAGCAGCCATGTGCATGGCGTGGCGATTCCTTGGGTGAGCCCACTACCAGAGCACTATGTGTCGGCTCTGCAATTATGAAAGCCTCCTTGGGTGGCGGAAAATGCCCATGGACCTTCCCTTGAGGGCTGACCGTGAAGTCTACGACCGTTCTAACTTGACCAGCTGGGATGTGGACGGCACCACAACAATGAGAGTTCCCAAGGAATGCAAACCTGATTAAAAAACGCACACTAAAGTCGGATGTGTTGGCCTAAGGGTTTTGGCCCAAGGGTGCCTCACGAGACACACCGCGATTACGTCTGAAATAAAAGACTCCGGATGAACACAGAATAATAATAATAATAATAATAATAATAATAATAATAATAAGAAGAAGAAGAAGAAGAACTGCCTAGACTTAACAGCAATGGAAGAATCATAAGCAATCTTAGGTATGCTGGTGATACCTTGTTGCTAGCAGAAAGCGAGCAAGAGTTACACAAACTAATGGAACAAGTAAACAGGCATAGTGCAGAATGTGGCTTAGATATTAACATCCAAATAAATAAAAAAGGGGGAAAAGAAAACTATAATAATTTGCAGTGGAAAGGAAAGGTCATCACTGTAAGCAGGGAGATACTAATTACTAGTGCAAGTAAAATGTTTCTCCTATCTTGGACAGATGATGGCAGAATTGAAATAGAAAACAACAAGAGAAAAGGAATGGCCAAATATTCTTTTGACATCAGCATTAACATCTAGAGCAGTGGTTCTCAACCGGTGGGGGATTCAAGATCGCATTAATACAAGAACCAGTTACTTTTTATTGTTTTTCCCTCTAAATTTTACAGTTCTGTACTTCTCACCCTATTGAAATTAGTTTTCACGTTTTATGTAGATGTCTAGACTTGTTCTAGTATGTGTTATTAAATTTAGCTTCCACTTTTATGCATGCTGTGTAAGGATGGGGGGGGGGGGGGCGGCGGGGGGATTTATAGGGAGGAAATATAATTGTGTATAAATGTTCAGGGATATGGTGTTTCAACACGTTATATTAATTTCAGATGTAGAATAAGGGTATCGGTGTGTTGCTGTGGCCAGCATGGCTCTAACTTCTGCTGAGGGAGGGGGGGGGTGGTGTGTGGTCTGAGGTGTCAGGCAGTGGTGATACCTTTGGTAAGGATGACTGTCATGCTCTTTTCAGGAACCATTCCCCACTGGTCCAAGCCTAACACCCAGCTCACGCCTGTGGCTCCTAGTAGCCTGTCAGCATGCGACAGCCCCCCCCCCCCCCGGTTGGGGGGGGGGGCAACATCTGTGACAGGCTGGCTAAATCAGGCGTGGGTAACCGATTCGGCCTCAAACCAATCGGTGAACTAGGGTATGCCTACTCAGCATGTGAAGACAGAATTCGGTAGACTGCGCTGAAGAAATCATTGATGATTCAACGGGCAAGACGGCGTTTACCTGCAAAGCGTTGTGGAACATGATGAAAAGTATGCATAAAATTTGGTGGAACTGCGGTAAAGCTGTGAAAGTTTAAACAATATATAATGACACAAAGTAGTGCAGCTTTACATAACAGAGTTACGACACATACAGAACGTTGCGGCGGTTAGCCTTCATCAGCAAACAAACACATTCACAAACACAACATACAGTCAAGGAGAATTCCTGTGACTACATTAGAAGGTGATGACAGGGCGAGAGGAACAAATGCATAGAAAAATGGAAGCAATGAAGAGAAAATGAGAATTGACAAAATGTTAATTGAAAAGAATGTTAGTCGAAGAAAATGTTTAGTAGAAAAACTGTTTCTAGAGAAGAAAAAAAACGGTATACTCACCTCACGTGGTCCGTACGTGAGGTGAGTATACCGTTTTTTTTCTTCTCTAGAAACAGTTTTTCTACTAAACATTTTCTTCGACTAACATTCTTTTCAATTAACATTTTGTCAATTCTCATTTTCTCTTCATTGCTTCCATTTTTCTATGCATTTGTTCCTCTCGCCCTGTCATCACCTTCTAATGTAGTCACAGGAATTCTCCTTGACTGTATGTTGTGTTTGTGAATGTGTTTGTTTGCTGATGAAGGCTAACCGCCGCAACGTTCTGTATGTGTCGTAACTCTGTTATGTAAAGCTGCACTACTTTGTGTCATTATATATTGTTGGAACATGATGAGCACGACAAGGCACGTAGAGCGCCCTGGTCATCCACTGCACCTGTATTCGTCTCCAGTCGTCTTTACTTGTCTTGTCACTGGATTCAGATGGACTCAGGTGAGAGTGTGGTCGACGAAATGTGCAACTATTCCACACTTTAATCCAATTCATCGCGCAAGTCATTCTTCATCTAACTTCACCTATCACCTTCAAGCCCCATGGCGATGGGCAAACGGCGAAGCGGCAGACGTGGGTACGCTGGCAGTCATAGTCGCAGACCTGAACACTACACAGACGGCTCAGGCCATATGGTCATCTTCTACTGACCGGAACAGCAGTGGAATTCGGCAGCCCCCTGAGCGACTGAGCAGCCCTCTATAGGGAAGCACTGCTCACCTCCATAGCGTGAGGGTTGGGCTAGAAAAGGTACCCTATACATTGTCTGCTTCATCATTACCTAACCAGTTATCCTCGGTTGGTGTGTACCCTATACTGCGGTCGACAAACAACTAAAGTAAAAACAGGTAAAGCTAAAAAAGCAAACCATATTCCCTTAACCATCGGAACTTGGAATGTACGCACCCAACTTGATAGAGACGGCGTGTCGGACCCAGAGAGATGAACAGCACTGATTGCGAGAGAGTTGGGCAGGTACAACATCGATATTGAAGCCTTGAGCGAGACACGACTTGCAGATGAAGGCCAAATCTATGAAATAGGTGCCGGTTACACATTCTTCTGGAGTGGAAGGAAGAGTGAGGAAAGACGCCAGTCCGGTGTAGGATTTGCCATTAAGTCGGCTCTGGTTGGCAAACTAGCTGGATTACCGAAGGCCTTGAACGACTGTCATTTTTTTAAAAAATAAACGACAGACTTATGACCATTAAGTTACCCCTGCTGAACGGAAGGGGAAATGCAACCATCGTGTGTGTCTACCATGACCAGTGAGGATGACATCAAGAACAAGTTCTATGAGGACCTACACAGTGTCTTAACATATGTTCCCAAAGGAGACAAACTTATACCCCATTGGGACTTCAATGCCAGAGTAGGCACGGACACCACCTCTTGGAGTGGCTTTATTGAAAGCACGGAGTCTGAAATTTCAACAGCAATGGACTCCTCCTTCAGACCTGTGCCGAACACGATCTCTTAATTACCAACACAATTTTCCGTCTTCCCATGAGAAATAGGATATCGTGGATGCACCCTCGCTCGAAACACTGGCACCTCATTGACTATGTTATCGTCACGAGGAGTGACAGACAAGACGTTCGGGTGACAGAATCCATGTGTGGTGCCGAATGTTGGACAGACCATCGTCTCATTGTCTCGAAAATAAACATACACATCAAACCACCACGACGTCACGGAAGGGTAAAACTGTGAAAACAAAAAGACTAAATGTTACCCGCATAAACAGTTTTAAAAAATGCAGCTGTCATTTGAAAATATGCTGGAGGATCGCCTCGGGCCCATTGCCGCAGCTAAACAGAATGCAGAGACAGAGTGGAAAGCCCTAAAGGACAAGGTTTACAGCACTGCTATGGAAATCCTGGGTCCAGCCCCCCCCCCCCCCCGGAAGCATAAAGACTGTTCGATGAAAATTCCGAAGACATCAACCAATTGATGGCTGAGAAACACCTTCTCTACAAGGCATACTTGAACGACCCGAGGTCAACATTAAAAAAAAAAATGCCTTCAATAACATCCGAAGAGTAGTGACGCAGAAACTTCTGCACATGCGGGACTCCTGGCTGAGCAACAAGGCTGATGAGATTCAAGGCTTTGCTGACATACATTATATGAAAAACTTCTACGACTCATTGAAAACGGTCTATGGTCCCACATCACCAAGCATAGTTCTCCTCCTTGGTGCGGATGGGGGAACATTGGTCATCGACAAGAGGGAGTCCTTCAGCGCTGGGCAGAGTATTTTGGTAACATCGTGTTGCAACCTCCTCCATCGATGGTGGGGCCATCGGCTGCCTTCATCAGGTCCCCACTGGTGATACTCTTGCTGACCTGCCAACCATAGTGGAAGTAAACAAAGCCATCCAGCAGCTTTCCAGCAGTAAGGCGCCTGGTCCGAACTCAGTCCCGGCTGAGATGTACAGGGCAGGTGGACTGATTCTACTGGAGCAGCTTCACCAGTTCTTTGCAGGCATATGGACTTCTGGTCCCCAACATGGCGGATAGGCATTGAACTGTTACGACCTCTGGAGTGTTTATGCTTGTGGCTACGGTTTGCATTCGTATTTTCCTCATGTAGGACTGGTAGTATATGTGTGACAGTGAGAAAAGAAGAGGAAGAATAAGAGAGAGGAGGGAGGGAGGAGAGAGAGAAGAGAAAGAAATGAATGATGAGGGAAATGGTATAAATAGTGTGAAGCCTAAAAGTTCGTTCCTCAGTCGAACTCTGCCTACTACACACTACCTTTGATAGTAAAGAAAGAGGGAGAACAAGGGAGAGAAGGAGAAAAAAGAGGATGAGAGTAAGGGATACGACAGATGTAGGTTCGTGTCTCCGCGTGAGAACAATAGTTAATTACTATTGCACCATCAATGTCTCGTGGTGTATGTCATCAGGTTATAGGAGAAGTGTACAACCCACCTCACAAAGTCTCTAAACTACTATAATCTACACAATCTCAGACTGACAAGTCGAAATAAAAGGCAACTCAAACCTATATTTATTTTCTTCTGAACAGCAACAGAGTGACAATCTACAGCATAATCACATAAAGTAACCAGTACATGCATTGCAGACACATCTATGCATAATCGACTCCAATAACAACACAATACCGCATGACGTCACCAGGTGGAGGTAGATAATATAATAAACTATGCAACCAGATGTTAGAGAAATACTACCTACAATCACCTACTAACTGCATCAAGTAAAGAACTAAAGCTGGGATTTCCACCGGCCTTTGTTTCGTAACTATCTTTCCGTAGGCTTATTAGTGGTACATGTATTCAGCCCAAATACCCATCGATCCATAGATTGATCCATCAATCCATATACCCAGGGAATTAATTCGCTCCCATCCAACTTGTTCAGCGGGTAACTGTTTATTCAGCTATACCCGGTATGTCTAGGCGACTCCAGTTTTACCCAGTATCTGAAACATTATAAAACAATACCCGTGAGTTTTATGTCAAAATAAACTTTAGTCTTTCACTACCTACAAATTCCTTAACACCTATCGCTTCTTTATCTATACTAGTATTAGTATATCTTAGCCATAACATAAATTAAGAACCTTATTGTGAACACATATGTTTAACATGTTTAACTAATATTATTATCGCCTATATCCCGACGCGCCGCCTACAGCCAACATTAAGTATTTAACCATTCACCCGAAGATCTGAACTCGCTGCCTGTACCACGCCGGGCCAGCCTAACTACACCTTAGCTACACAGCCGCAGAAGCGCGACCTCCTTTCACCTATGTCCAGCGAACACAAGACACGCATTCTTTCCTGTGCCGGTCCCGTCTCTGGCCAACGATCTCACCTGCCCCTATTGTCTGGTTGACCTAGTGATCGCGAGTGCCTTGCTATCTTCTTCTGCCGTCTGCTGTGTTTGTTTATATCTTGCCTTTCGTTCCATATTTACATGTTGCACTCGCCTAGTTCTCATTAATTGTGTACGTCTAATTGCTTGGTTACATGAACATACATAGTTTATCCACACTCTGCTTATCTAACCGATTAATATGACTCCCAACACTCTATTTCGGCCATTTAAATATAGGTCATATGCAGGACTTCGCATTCAGTCCTGATCCCTGGTCGACTGCTCATAATTATTTGGTAAGCTTACCTATGGTAGTTTGCTATAGCTCTCTAAACTAAGATACCTGATTATAATATACAATTAAACTAATTAGGTCTAAGTCTTATGTCAACTTACATTCAACTTCTGCCATCCAGTGGGTCTTCTGGTCGTCCTTCTGGGTTTCATTTGTCTCGGCCCAATCAATCGCTTGTCGTTGATCCCACTTGACCTTATTGTCCTATCTGACCTTTAGTCTCCTGCGTGGTTCCAACCGCAGTGTCCCTGGCTATAGTCGTCCTGTTTGACGTTTAGCCATCTACTGCAACTAACGAGCGGTCTCCTTAGCTGGCGGTCCTCTTAACTCAAGTGGCTTTCTTGCACTTTAACGACCCTCGGACTCTGCGTGTCTTTCCCTTCTTTGGCTTATCTGCCTTGGGTAGGTTCCGTTCACAGATCCTTAGTCGCTCTCACTCCTATCAGTGATTCAGACGAGTTCTAGCATGAGCGCTTGTCCGTCTTCCTTCACTTCCTCCTCCTACAGATACTATACAGACTTGGGCACGGATTAGCCACAATTTCTGAAGTCCTGTTACTATGTTCCTTGGGCTGCCCCAAGAGGGCTCAGGCCCCCGCCGCTCCCGGAGTCCACTATTAACTGTCCTCTCTCCTGCTCGACCCTCCTAACTGACTGGATCCCAAAATATATATAACTATATATTTGGCGCTTCTTTCTGGAATCACGTGACGTTTCTCTTCCTTGTGAAAGACTACCCAATCAGCATTTAGCTGTGCTGCATAATTAATTCTCCCTAAACCGCTTTATTCTAGCTTCCTTGATACCACTAGGTTATAGTTTGAGGTTAACGGCCTATTTTGACCGCCTTGGCCTGTTTTGGTTCATGAGGCGTGGCCGTTCCCATATATCTAGCCACCTCCGTTGTACTTCTTGCCCAAACTGACAGTTCCCCACAAAGCCTATGCTACGTTTTGGTTTCATGTTTCCTGAATTTCTTATTCCACTAACAACGAAAGGTAAACTCTCGGTTAGCAGGCCATGATCAAGTCAGCGCCCGGTCACTCACTAATTTTGAACTTATACTGGTCGGTGAACTTTCTGTTTCAAAAAGGCGGTATGTGAAAACCATTTTTTCATACTGTCTCATATGGTTCCGTCATCCTGCTACTGAGTAAGTGCGTGGCGTGACACTGTGAGCTGTGAAGTTCGTGTGGAATGCTTATACATCTGTCCGCTGTTGTTTGTACAGTGAACTGCATGTTCGGAACAATGGCTACCGGCTGTTGCTGAATTGACTGGTTTGCCTTTTCGGTTCACGAGTGCATTTTTCAGGAGATTCATTGGAGTCGTCGCTGGAGCTACGGAGTACGTGCTTTGTGCGGCACTTTCGGCGGGTCACTCTGCAGAAAGAGACCGAATCATATGTGATAAAACCCGGGTCAATTAAGTCTTTCTGGTGACGGCCGATTCCATTGACGATGAACTGTATTTTTCGTGGAGGACTTTTGTGTTGGCATTCTGGCGGCGGCATTATGCACAGTGTACCAGTGTGGGCTGTTGGCTTGCCGAGTGTCAGAGTCTTGCGTAGAGCAAGATAAGTAGCTCGTTTTCTGGCAAGTGTGAAGCAATATCAAACTATCAAATCACACGAAGTGAATATCCGAAATGGAGTGTGCTGAGTTTACTGGGTGATCTTGTACACTTTCATCTTCTGACGCAGAACTGTCAAACATGGCTGCATTAGCCTTTTTGGTCATTGACTTGCCTTTACAATCTTTACGCCAGTGACCATAAGCTTTACAAAGATAACATTTGGTAACTTTTTTGTAGTTCTTCCTTTGTTTATCTTGCTTAGAAATGTAATTCTGCAAGTACCTAGTGTACTCAGGGTGTTGATCGCACATATCATTCTCATTGTGTTTATACTCGCAATATTTGCACTGATACAATTTCTCTGCAGCTTGTTTATAAGGTCTTTGTTTGGTATTTGACCCTGCCTGATATTTGCCATATGTAGCTGCTGCTACAAAGTCTGTGCTGGTCAGACTACTAGAGAAACAATGCTTATTGGCTGCAAAATAACCAGAGCCACGATTTTCAATCTGTTGAACACTTTCACACTGACATTCCAACAAAAAATTTAGAAAAGGGGGGTGGGAGAGATGCGATAATCTTATCTCTCAACATAAGATCAACTAATTTGTCATAAATTCCATTTACTTTGGCTGCTGACAGCCATTTAGAAAAAAATATTTTGAATTTCTGAGATGTAATCAGAGAACGTGTGTGTTGGCTTAGGAGACAACTTCCTAAACTGTTCTCTATAACCTGATTCATCTAGCAAAAAATGTGACATAATTTTAGATTTAATGTAAAGATAATCTTCTTTCAGGTCATTTGGGATCGACTCTATGACTTTAAGAGGTTCCCCAGAAAGACTTCTTACATATACTATCCCCCATTCAGGTTTTGGAATTTTGTAATGATCCATAACAAATTCAAAGTTTTGGGTAAATGCTGCTATGCAATCACCTGTGTTGTAACTTCTGATCAGACCTTGGTACTTCTTATGAGGTTGATCTTTGTCTGTTTCTCTATTAACTTTATCTTTAGAAGATTCAGCTTTCAGCTGTTCCATTTTCAGTTGTGTTTCTTGCTCTTCTTTCTTATTTGGGCTAAGATCTCAGCTTGCCTCACTGTAGCTTCTGACTGTGCTTGTTGAAGCTTTAAAGCAGCTTCTGATTGTGCTTGTTGAAGCTGTTAAAGCAGCTTCTGATTTTGCTTGTTGAAGCTTTAAAGTAGCTTCTGAGTCCTTTAGAGCAGCTTCTGATTGTGCCTGCTGAAGCTTTAAAGCAGCTTCTGATTCTGCCTCTTCCATTTTCAACGCCCTTTCGGCAGCTCTTTCATTCCGTTCAATCATCTGCTCTTGTTTCACAAGATATTCTGCATATTTACTTTCACTCCATGTTCTCAATCCCTCACCAGACATATTCATTTTTAAACCCATTTCAATGAAATCGTTTAAAGAAGACATGATGAACAATAGGTATGATGGAATAAATATAAACAAAATTACTTATGATGTTAGTAAGTTACAAATATTTCTAGCACAGTTAATGTCTAAAGCCAGACTAACGAAAGTATAAAGAGAAATGAAAAAAATTTTATACTCAAGTAATCCTTGGGTAATGTGCTGTTCAGTGGTGCTCGAAATCACACTTGAACGTCTTTCGGGTTGACGCACAAAAAATTTTTGAAGTTCACCAGACTCAGGTAAAGTTGACGCAAAAAACCTGTACTTTTTAAACTAAACGAAATTAGAACGTTTGTAAATGTATGGTGTGTGTAATGTCACTGAAGTCTGTAAAGGTTTGTATGCTGTCAAGTATTATTGTTAGTCGTTACCACAATCAACAATTTTCACGCTCACACTAACCCTACTCAATGACATTCAAGGGTACGGCCGCCATTTTGGATTTTAGGTACAAAATTTGTTGAATTTAGTGATAAGTCTGAAGACGCCTCGGTTGGCTTCAAATAATATCTTCACACTTATAATTTAATTAAATCAAGTCTATTTAATCGTTACTTTACCTTAATCTATGACTTGCGCACTTCTATCGGCATTTTCACATTCGCTTCAAACTCGGACAAAAAATTTACAAGTTCGCATTTGGTTCAAAACCCGGACGAAAACCACCACGTTCGCACTTGTCAGAGTCTTGCGTAGAGCAAGATAAGTAGCTCGTTTTCTGGCAAGTGTGAAGCAATATCAAACTATCAAATCACACGAAGTGAATATCCGAAAGTATTATTCACACACTTTATTTACGCGCTGCATTTATTATCGCACAAACATCGCGCAATGACAATCCGTAGCAATCATTACGGCATGAACAATATCACTACAATACATAATAATACATGCAAGCAATAAACATCTCACTTACAAGTCAAACTATTCAAGCGTTCGAATCAGTCTCCCACTGTCGTACAGGCTAGCTCTCAATGCAGATTCAAACACGCCTCGCATACCCATGCGACCTGTCCATTCAAACACCTAAACCCGTCTCCCAGTTCTGGCGTTCTACACGCTACACGCCAGTCGGCGCTCACATCAGCTAGTGTGACCCCTGCAAGGTTCACGGGTTGTACTGCTGACCAGCGGTCGTTTAAGCTTCGCTCAATTGCTGTGCTTGGCTGCTTATCCGGGCGTCGTCGAAGACGCCGCGTTCTCTCTGCAGTGTTTAACATCACTCAGGGTTGCGTGTTGTTATGTTGTCTGGCGTTGGTACAGACAACGCGTCGCAACCTCGGATGTGAGACCTTGACACCGAGACTCCTGTCTGTTCCACTTTTCACATTGGACAGTGAGGAGCATTTTGTGTGATATTCACTGGCACAGGAACGGAGCATATGGGGACGAACAGTTGCCGTGAAGATGGAACAGAGACTAACTAACCAACCAACTAACTTACTAACTAACTTACTAACTAACTAACTAACTAACTAACTAACTAACTAACTAATTAACTAACTAACCATGCAGGCATATGTGTGAGCGGGACCATGCCACAGGATTTCAGGGACGCGTCAACTTTGAAAACGTAAAGGAAACCGCCTATCCTGTGACAACCACCGAAGCATCTACTTGCTCTCAATTGCAGGGAAGATCAATAAATCAACCATGTGCCATGCCAGAAAGCATGGGCGGTCATGACTCGCCATTTCACTCGATCACCAGAGTCATGGATCAGCTCAGTGTTCCTGTCTCGTCCATGCCATGTGGTCAAGCCATCCAGGTATTTTCCTCTCGGTCTTCCTCTTGGTCTGTTCCCTTCGATCTTGCCAGTTGTCACTAAGTTCTCCAATCCATTTCTTCTCATAACATGTCCACAAAATTTTGACTGTCTACGTCTAATTTCTCTAATCAATTTACGATTTTCATTTGTCTCCTGTAGTACTTGGTCATTGGTTTTTCTGTCTGTCCATGGTATTCTTTGCATTTTCCTCAGAAACCACATTTCTGCAGCCATCAGATGTTTTTCAGCTTGACTGCTCATTGTCCAAGTTTCACATCCATACAAAAGAACAGGCTCTATGCATCCCCTCAACACTCTTTTTCTCGTTTCAATTGACATCTTTTTATTGGTCAGAATGTTTTTCATCTTGCTAAAGGCTACCTTCGCCATGGCGATTCTTGTTCTAATCTCTTCAAAGCATCTCCCATCAGATGTTATTACTGTTCCGAGATAATTGTACCTATTCACTTGTTGAAGAATATTCCCATTTACTTGTATATTACATTGTGGTATTTCGTTCTTCCTAGTGACGACCATAACCTGTGTCTTTTTACAATTTAATTCTAACCCCAGTTGCTCACTATGTACAACAACCGCATCTACTAATTGTTGCAGATCCTGCGCATTGTCTGCAATCAATACTGTATCATCTTCATATCTAATGTTATTGATGTTTCGTCCTCCAATGCTGATCCATTCCATCTTCTACATTTCTGAAAATATTTTCACTGTATAGGGAAAACGATCTGGAGACATTACACATCCCTGCCTAACACCTATCTTAACAGGCTGATATTGTCCCACTTCATTATCAATCCTTATGGCAGCTTGTTGTTTCCAATATATGTTTTTTTTATAAGTCTTATGTCTTTCCCATCAATTTGTAGATCTGCAATCATTTCCACCATGTTGACATGTCTAACTCTATAAAAAGCCTTTATGTAGTCAATAAAGCAAAGATGAATATCCTTGTTTACTTCTATAGCACGTTCAATAACTGTTCCCATCTCGATCAAGGTCTTCTTCCTGAGAGTCAATGTGGCTTCAGAAAAGAGCGAGGAACTGTTGACATAATTGTTGCCGCAAGGCAGTTGCAGGAGAAATGTCAGGAACAGAACTCCGAGATGTTCTCCGCTTTCATTGATTTTACCATGGTTTTTTATTCAGTCAGCGGAGAAGGACTGTGAAAGATATGGCGAAATGTGGCTGTCCACGAAAGTTTGTCCAATTAGTGCGGCTATTTCATGATGGTATGCAGGCAAGAGTACAGTAAAATGGTGAACTGTCTGAGCCCTTTCCTGTCACCAATGGAGTGAAGCAAGGGTGTGTCCTGGCACCAACACTGTTCAGTTTCATGTTGACAGCTGTGCTGACGAATGTCTTTGAAAACAACGACATTGGAATAGGCACGTTTGCAAAGGTGGACCATTGACGCGTCCCTGAAATCCTGTGGCATGGTCCCGCTCACACATATGCCTGCAAAGTTAGTTAGTTAGTCCTGGAGAAGACTATAGTTATGTACCAGCCAGCTCCAGGGATTAATCACACCGTGCCGAATATCAAAGTGAATGATCATAGACTTAGTGTTGTGGACAAATTCACCTATCTTGGCAACACTGTGTCACAAGCTGCCACGATTGATGACTAAGTGAATGCAAGAATCTCCAAGGCCAGTGCGGCCTTTGGCAGACTGTACAAGAATGTGTGGGACAGAACTGGAATAAGCCTACAAACAAAGCTTAAAGTCTACAAAGTAGTTGTATTATTCACACTGTTATATGCTTGTGAAACCTGGACTGAAACCTTAGGAAGATATTGAAGATTAAATGAATTTTTACGGCGAGCTGCGTTATGGTAAACGCCCCCAAGGCGGCCAGAGGAAACTCTTTAAAGACACTCTGAAGATCTCACTAAAAGTTTGTGGAATTCATCTTGACACCCGGGAGACTGCAGCCAGAGACCGAAATTCGTGGCGTGAATCATACACAAGTGTGCAGTCACTTGTGAAGCAACCAGTGGACTGCGAGAGCTGTGAAGAAAAAGGTTGTACAGAAAAAGAAAAAAAAAAACTGCAGGAGATCCTCCTCCTATAGTGTGTTTTTTTTTGTTGCCTCAATCTAAAATTCAATATCTCAGTAACCAGCTGAGGGAAAACGATGATAAAATTTTTTTTTGTTCTGGAGATTGTACACCATATTTCAATGTTTGTTTATGTGCGGTATATAATCTACCGCTCCCGCATTCAAGCCATCATTTAAAGAGTATTACAGCTTCAGCAAGACACACCCCCGCTCTTTTCGAAATTTTTTTGCGGGTTTTGTTTTGGCGAAGTTAAATTGGTTTGTTCAGAGGTGTCTCAAATGGGGGTTCTTTCATGAAACGTGATTATATAAATAAACTAGCTGACTTAGCTCCTGGCGGGGATCTATCTATCTATCTATCTATCTATCTATCTATCTATCTATCTATCTATCTATCTATCTATCTATCTATCTATCTATCTACCTATCTATCTATCTATCTATCTATCTATCTATCTATCTATCTATCTATCTATCTATCTATCTATCTATCTATCTATCTGTCTGTCTGTCTATCTATATCTATCTATCTATATCTAGCTATCTATATCTATCTATCTGTATATCTATCTATATCTATCTCTATCTATATATCTATATATATATATCTCTTTCTATCTCTCTATCTATCTACCTACCTACCTACCTATCTCCTTCCTGCCTGCCGACCGGCCGACCGGCCGACCGACCCACCCACCTACCTTTCTGCCTACCTACCTACCTACCGTTCTGTCTGTCTGTCCGCGCTATTAAATATTGATCAAATTTACTGGAAAAAATGTGAGGACCATGTGTTGAAAGAGGAAGAGGACTATTGGAGGAAGGATGGATTGAATTTTATGCAACCGAGAGCAATCATCAACCTACTGGAATCGTCCGACACAGATTAAGGTCTGAGCAGATCGCAGACCTTAATCTACGTACACACTTACTGGGATATTTTGCTCCAACTATTCAGACGAACTGCAGGCCCTAAACATTACAGCATCAGCTGAAGAAACAAGAAGGAAATGAAAAATAAGGTAAGAAATATATTCCTTCCACTTTCCTGTTAATTTACAAATTATTTACCCCGTGCCTCTGCAAATTCTCTGTCTTTACTAATATTACACATTGCACCCCTCTCGGGATTCTCCGTGGTGAAGTGGTCAAGCCGTCTGACTCGGGCTCCGAAGGTTGTATGTTCGATTCTGGGCCGCGTCCTTCATTTCACGAGTACATTTTTTCGGAGACTCCCTTGGGTCGTCGCTGTAGCTACGGAATTCGTGCTTTGTGCGACGCTTTCCGCGCTGCGGAAAGAAACTGAGCCATATGAGATAAAAACCCGGTGCAATGCAGCCGACCTTGTAAGCTACTTCTTTCATTTCCCCCACTCCCATACGAATCCGGATACGCCTTTGTGTGTCATCTGAATTGGCAGGTCTCCAATTACTGTAAACATAAATTTGTTAGCAAGAAATCACTAGTTGTTCAGCAAAACATCAAAGGAATGTCGCCGCTTTTGATGATTTAAGTTGTTTTTGGACCTATCAAAGACATATTCCTTGGGAGGGGGTAAATATAAGACGGCTGGAAAAATTTCATAACGATGCAACAGTTTTCAAAATAATTGATAGTAAATGAAGGCATTCAAATCGGAACATACTATAGATAGTTAGTTAGTTAGTTAGTCGACAGATCATCCTCGTTGCACATCGAACCATTCAGTCCATAAGTGCTCGGATCCCCTCCTCAGCAAATCCCGCAGCGTGTAGCGGCTAATGACGCCAGTTCTGTGTTGGTTTATCAATCTTCTTTGGCTTCCTGCGTAGTGTTCTTGTTTGGCCACCCCTCTTTTAATTTGCTGCTCTAGCAGTCTGGCCATTGTTGTAGATTCACAGTCATCACCTGGTTCTCGCAAAAGTCTCACATCACGTAGAGCATTCAGAATGTCAGCCTGGTCCATGGCGCGTCCGCCCTCCACAGTAGCCTCACCTGCGAGCTTGTCAGCCCGCTCATTTCCTTGTACTCCCGCATGCCCTGGCACGAAGATGAAACTAATCTTTGCCAGCCGAGACCGCTTCAGAGGCAGCAACCATTCTCTTCGGATCGACCCCTCCTCTATCCTCTTGATCATGTTCATTGAGTCGCTAAGGAAACAAGCCCTGGTGAATGTCTGTGTCTCGAGCCATGTTATTGCTTTACTTACTGCCATGACTTCCATGGTCAGGCTACTTGTGGTTTCAGTGAAAGCACCAGAGTCCTCCTTCACAATTCTCCCTCCGGCCCGAGCTGTAAAGGCCCATGAGCTTCTCACATGTCGGACGACCGACCCATCTGTGTAGATGACCGCGTCACCGTCTAGCGAATTCTCGAAAATCAACGCTTGTACTTCAGCCTCAACAGCAGCCGGATTTTCTTGTCTGCATTTTCTATCTAGTTGGATGCAAACTGAAAAGGATGTGCAGAAGTCTGTTGGCACTTGCACCCACTCCTCGCCAGGTCCTAAGTCCTCAAGTGAACACACCTGTTGAAGAATGTCTTCGGCTTGACCCATCCACGACCGTCCTCTTTTTAACCTGCTGCCCTTCACCTTCCTAATTTCACTATGCAGTGGATGTTGTGTGTTTGCGTTAATTCTGAGGTAGGCGCGTGCCCTGCAAACTTGTATTCTCTCTTCAATGGTTGGAAAATCAAGAAGGTAGCGCATCGCCCTGCATGCTGTATCTCTTGTACATCCAAGAATAATGCGCATAGCTTCATTCTGTATCCTTTCCATCCTTTCTATCTGCTTATGGCTGAGAGTCAAGATTGCCATTGCATACTCCAAAACAGACATGACCAGCCCCTCGTACAGAAGACATAGATGGCGCTGCTCACAGTTTGCTGCTGCCATCACCCGCATCGCTGCCAAACACCGCTTGGCCTTTGTTATCACCTGGTCTATGTGCACATTATAAGCAAGGCTTCGATCAAACTGTATCCCCAGGTAATTCATTGCCTGCGTTCTTTCCACCGTCTCTGAACACAGCATTACAGTTGGTGTTGGATTGTTGACAATATGATTATTCAACTAGAACCAAGTCACTGTTGCCTTTGTTGGGTTGACCATTGCCCCAGCTTCATCACACCAAGTACTTATGCGATTGAGTTCGGTTTGTAGTTCCACAGCAACCTCCTCTCTATCCTTACCCTGACGATACACTAAAACATCATCGGCATATGACAATGTCCTGCCAGGTCCAGTGATCTGCTCACTGGTGATTCTCACTGTGTAGGCGTTGAACAGTACCGGAGATAATGGTGATCCCTGTGGTAGACCAGGATATATTGTTGTTGGTTCCGAAGTCCAACTGCCACATCTAAAAACTACTTTCCGTTGGAAGAGGGCTGCAGCGATCCAACTAAGGAGGAATGGACTTACGTTTAGTTCAAGAAGCTGAAACATTAAAAAATCCAGTGGTACTCTGTTGTATGCGTCCTCAAGATCAATCGCTGCAGCAACGGTTTCAGTGCCTGAGTGGAAACCTTCATAGACATCATGGGCAAAGACTGCTGCATTGGTCCAGGTTTCTCTTTTTGGACGGTAGCCACCCAGGGTAGGTGGGAAAACACATTGCCTCTCTAGTTGGCTTGATATTTTCCTGGCAATAATTACCTTCTCCAGCAGCTTGCCTATTGTATTCTGCATGGTTATAATTCGATATCCCTGAATTTTTTTGTGGTCTTTGTCAGGCTTCGGCAAGGGAATCAGATAGCTGTGTAACCATTCCTCCTTGATGCTAGCACTCCCTATACTATTGTTGTACATGTCTGCTAGTTTCTCTAGCTCATTGTCGGTACACCTGTTTATGTCGTCGTATCTTATGCCATCAGGACCTGGAGCACTGTTTTTTGATCGTCGAAGCACAGCCTTGATTTCTTTCACTGTCACTGTGTCTTCATCCGAAGTGTTCTGGGCCTTGCATCTGTCTGAGGTGACCTCCTTGGCCAGATTTCGACCTCCCATGTCTGTCTGGTTGCTCTGCTCAAGGTAGCGTTCAAAGAGGGCTTTGCCCTTGTCCTCGTCAGTCCTCTGCCAGATGAGGTCAGCACCTTGGAAGTCAGAAATGCTCTTATTCTTGACTACACCACTCATGCTTTTATGTAGTCGCCAGAACAATTTCAGTGACTTGTCTGTGCTTACTCTTTGACACACCTCTGCCCATTTTTCGCTTTTAACCACCGTGACCAGTTTTTTGAAATAGCTTACTTTTGTGTGCATCTCTCTTTCTTACATGTGACCGGAAGTAATTGAATCCACTGTTTCCACAGATAACACGAGCGCTCAGGGGGCAGCAACGATTATAACAGTCTGACACCTGAGTGTTGTCATTGTCGCGGTTATCTCCCATTGCTTAAAAGTCGTCATTGATACCAACTCACAAGGCTGCTGTCAGATTGCCAACAACGGTGTCACGTGGGTGAGCGCAGACGTACATACTCACCACATCTTGCCCTGTACTGTCATACTGGAACGTCTTTACCTTTAGCTTGTTCTGCCTTTCTCCACCAATATGCTGCAAGGGTGGTGGTCGCTGCCATGGTGTCCTAGGACACCCCATCTACACACTGTAGTGAGTGAAGGTGAAACTAGCGCCAGATCAATAGCACTGTCCTCATCGCCTGGTGAAGTCACTTAAGCACTGCCACTTCTGTGCGTCCACACTCGCATTGCGGGCATAAACATTAACCAACACGAATGGTATACTGGAATGAACTCTCAACGCCTGTATTTGTATATCGTCACTGTCCCAACTGGACATACTATAGAACGTCAATCATTCTTTGCCCACATTATTAAAGAACATTTCGAGCCAAAATAGGCATTATCAGCCATCTTAGAACTCACGGCTCCACACCTTCAACCCCACTGGATGAAATGAATGGTCATCATCATTCTTGATGGACAAACAACTTCTCCTGAAGAGTTGCCATTGTTTTTTAACTGCTGCGACTGCCGGCTACCTCGGCGCATGCGTGTAGTGTATCAACAGAAAGTTTGTCGGAGCGGTCGGTCGCTGGTCAGTCTGTGGCTGGACTTGTGAGGTTTGTAGAGCTGTGGGCTACCCACAGCTGCTAGAATATCGTGTTCTTGTTGTTGTGGTTGTGTGTGACATTTGAAACGCCCGTGCTCCCGCCACCCGCCCGCCGCATGCTTGTGTTTATGTTATTGTTGTGATATTGTGATCCACTGATCGTGTGGTTCGCTGTTTCACGTGGACCAGCCTGTCCCATGAGATTTTAAATTTGAGTATTTACAAACGAGACCGCCACAGTAGATATAGGAATATAGGCCTTGAAATTCAAAATCTAATGGTACCTCAACGATGCCTGTATGTCACTTCTTAGTGAAGATATTCACAATTGTGTCAAGGTGAGACAAGTTGCGATTTCTCATGCTATTCACCCGTAATTAGAGCTCTCCAGTGTGTCCGATTACCTTCACCAGCTACACCCGCTGGTGTCTGTTTGTGCGAGATGATCTCAAACGATCGTATGAAAACTGACTTCAAAAATATGTTCCGTCATGTTAAATGATTACAAAATAGTACAAGTACACAAATAAATTATTAATAATCTTTAAACTTGTGTTTTAACTTTAGTAGGTCAAATCGCACGTTTTGTGTGTTGAAAAGTGTAGCACAATCGATATGCCCAGCCGTCATGACCCGTGGGTTCCCAATTCACAAAGTCACATCTTCGCAGAAAATCTGCTTTTCAAGCACAATACGAGCAAGTTTAGCGATGAAACTTTACTGATTCAGGGGCAATATTTTATATGGCATTCCATTCCAAGATATGCGGCCAAGATAAGCAGCTACAGAATCATTACGTTGCAGAACACTGCTGGCAAGTTACTGGAGAAAATTGTAGCACACAGACTTGCTTGTGACTTGGAACAACTCAGCTGCTTCCCGCCCACACTTGGAGGATATAGACGTAACAAAACATCATGGCTGAATGCGGCGGTCTTTGCTCAAGATGTTTACGAAGGATTTCAGGTCAGAGAAGAGACATGTGTGGCCTCCATAGACTTAGAGGACGCATATAATAGAGTATCTTTCAAGCACTTGATGCAAACCCTCCTCAGACTGAACGTGCACCCTCACCTTGTACAATGGATAGCTGCAGTTCTGTTCCAAAGGAAGGCGGTGCTAAGATGCGGGAGTTGGTCTTCTGAGCCGATAACGATATGTCCAGGATTGCCGCAGGGTTCACCACTGTCACCAGTACTATTCAACATGTATACGGTGTCGATCACTGAACAACAGTTGGACGGGAGGGGTAGGACTCTGTCATTTGCTGACGACATTCTCGTGTATCGACAGGGTCGAGATAGACAGGCAGTTGCCAATGGTATGCAGGGCGAACTAGATCGAATTTCCTCATGGTGTGCTGATGCCCTTGTCAACCCTGCAAAGGCATCGATTACATGGTTCTCCCTAAACAACCATATTGTGAACACAGACCTGCCGGCAGTAAGAATGGATGGGAACATTTTGAGTAGAACCCAGTCAATGACATATCTTGGCGTGAGGCTTGATTGTAGCCTGTCCTTCAGAGATTATGTCATAACGAAAGCTCAAAAAGGTTTGTCAGCAATGAGAGTCATGGCACTGCCAATATTGAGCAAAGACTGCTAATACTTCTGTTCCAAGGACTGGTGCTTTCACGCATCGAGTATGCCCTGGCCATCCTCACTGTCAGCCCTACACAGATTGGAAGACTTGAAAAGGTACAAAACGAAGCCATGCGCATCACTTTGGGCTGCACGAGAGACACCAGCTGTGTAGCAATGAGATACCTCCTTGACTTCCCGACAGTGGAACACAGGATCAAGATCTGGAGAGCTCATGCATACTTAAAAATAAGTGCAGATGAGCAGCACCCTCTGCATGATGCTATATTCAGAGAAAAGGGTGACAGGCTAAAGAGGGGCAAATCATGGATGGGTCGGGCGGAAGATGTCGTCAGACAGGTCTGCAGTCTTACTAGTATCAACCCCGGCAAGGAATGGGTGCCGGTGCCTCCAGCTTTTAGGTGCACTTTTTCCTGCATTATCACACTCGACAGACGGTGCAGAGAGCAGAACCCTGCCGCTGTCAATGCAGAGGTTAACGCGCTCATCTATGAACACTCAGATAGCCCTGAAGTGCTCATCTATACAGATGGATCTGTTGTAAAGCAGCAGAGAAGTGCGTGGGCATTTACAGCCCATTCAGTGGGCCGAACCGTTCAAGAATCCAGTGGTGCCCTCTCTATGACCACGAGCAGCATGATGATGGAGGTGATGGCAGTTACACAGGCTTTCATATGGCTGGAATCACAGCATTATACCAACGTGTGTGTACTAAGTGATTCAATGAGCATGATTCAGAAGGTCGAAGCTGGATCTGTACGTAGACAGTGGACTGAGTCGCTGCAGAAGTCTGTTGTCCGTAACGTCACCTTCATCTTCGTCCCGGGACATGCGGGAGTTGAGGGAAATGAACTTGCTGATAAACTGGCTAGCTCTGCACCCCCTGTAGATGGCTAGCCCATGGATCGTGCCGATGTTATTAACGTCCTCAAAGATATGGCGAGAACAGAGGACTTTGACGTCAATGAATCCACATCGCTGTCCAGGATGAAAGACTTGGGAGTAAGAATCGGCACGGCGAGACGCGAGAGGTACATCGGAAAAACAAGGCGCCTCATCAACCAACACAGAACTGGCACTATTAGCCACCAGACGCTGATGCATATGCTGGGGGGAGGATCTGAGCACCTATGGACATGTCCGGAGTGCAATAAAGATACCCCAACTGAAAACTGATAACTGATTTTATATGGCAATTAAAATTGGGAGGCTCTATTCGCAATGGAATTGCAAATAGAAAAAAATTATATTCGCAATGGAATTGCGAATAGAGAAAAATTATATTCGCAATCGAATTGCGGGAAGTAACAAACATGTCACAGCGTCTGCTCACTAGTCAATTTTAGTTTGGGCCATTAAGAAGTCTAAGACGGTGGTAAATTTAAATAGGAATGTTCACTGTTGCGAGTTTAATTCTGCCGAATTCTCCGTATTTGTTAATGAATCACTCTTCTTCTTACTTCTGTCCATTCTTTTGGCATCCCGTTTTATTTTTACATTACGTTAGTCCTGTTTAAATATCAAGAATAATTTTTCAGAACAGGTATCCCCAATACAAATAACGATCCCTACAAATAATTCTGTCCCCAGGCGAGTTCAAGAATTGTTAACTTTCGTTTCTGTACACTTACTGTTAACAGGCATCCATGTTTGTTTACGTTACCGTCCTACTATTTACTATTTATGTCCTGATAATATCGCAGCAGTGATGATTCTATTAATTTGACACTTTCTATGGCCTCCATTGCATCCTCTCTGAGTGACTCTGTTCTGGTCCAAGCTGACAGTAATATGCTTCGCCTCAGAGAGACATGACTAGGCAATTCAAACACCAGGCTTTCGATTGACTGGCCTCATTAATGAATAAATAAACAAGGATAAGGAAATGCTATGCATATAAAGTGCAGGAAAACCCGGTATATCTGAAGCAGGTGGACAAGAGAGAGGAGAGAGATAGATAACGAAGATAGTGTGAGAGACAGAGATATGAAAAAGATGTATTGAAAGACATTAAAGAGTGGTAAAGACAAGGGAGAGGTAGGAGATCGAGACTTAGAGCGAGAGAGAGAAGAACTCATGTTCAGGTGGCTAAGTTCCTTTCCCAAGACAACAAAAGTAGAGGACAGATAAGAACAAAAAGACAAGTGTGCAGGTTCTTGTGCAGCAAGATAAACAACACCTAATACACAAAACCCGTAGAAAACATATGCCTAAAGCGAAATCATCAGACTAGCATTGCCCGGGAAGGTTAACCCGGTCAACAAATGCCCACAGAAGTCAGATGTGTCGGCCTAACGGCGCAAGAATGCAGCTCTGCTGTAAACAGGCACAACGCAGTCACATCCGAAAAAAAATCCGGATGAACGCAGAAGAAGAAGAAGACTAGCATTGGTGTCACCGAATTCCTGAAAATGAATTTAAAAAATGTTGCTTCCCCGGCGGGGAATCTAACCTCGAGCTCCCGTGCACCAGACGGAGATACTAACCACTAAGCTACAGAGGACACGTTGATATCAACAATATATTGTAATATGGACACACGCATAGGAATAATAATCACGTGACCTAGTTCGATTGCGAATATAATTTTTTTATATTCGCAATGGAATTGCGAATAGTCACTTCGAATAAAATTAACATTAAACAAAGACACCTATTGTATCCATTGATTCCGATCATTCCGCTGCCTCTGTGGGATGCGCTCCCCGGCAGTCTGCAGCTCGCACAGATCCATAGAGCACACTTTATTCACAAACTTCCAGTTTCTTAGTTCTATATAATATTTTAGTTCGTAATGTTTAATAACAATAAATCACAAATACTGAAGTATTGGAAAGATCAGGTTGTGTGACGGTTTATTCCATGCTCAGTCTTCGTAGACTTAGATGGATAGGACATGTTAGGAGGATGGATGATGGTAGAATACCAAAGGACATCTTTTTTGGTGAATTACAGACGGGTAGGAGATCTCAGGGTCGGCCTCTACTACGATACAAAGATGTGTGTAAGCGGGACATGATTGATACAGGCATAGATAATGCACATTGGGAGCAAGTCGCCGCTGAACGTGTTGCATGGAGGGCAAACATCAGAAATGGAATAAAGACAAAGGAGAAAATGATTGCAGATAAAGCACACACAGAGCGTGAGAGACATAAGATGGTGCACAATGGTGGAAATGACCATGTTTTCACATGCATCTACTGTGGGCAAACATTTGCAGCAAGAATTGGCCTTACCAGCCACACTCGCCACTGCCATGGTTCGTAGTTATTGAGCCTTTTTGAAGCACAATGTACCAAACTATCGTCTGTTAAGACGGAAAGGTGCCAATGAATGTTTAATAGTTTCTATTATATCACCTAATAATGTTGTGAAAAAAAAAATATGCCCAGCCGGGAACAGAACCCAGGTCTCCCGCGCGACAGGCGGACTGCTTATGACTAGGCTAGCGAGGACACAATGTTTGTTCTACAAAGATATTTATATAGCCAAGCCGCCGTTTTGGGTTTCATGGTCGTAACATCTTTGCCTGTTTTTCAACCATAATTAAAGCAAGTTTAGCGTGAAACTGTCCAAATTTCCGAAAAATTTTATGCAGAATTCGAAGATCCATCTACAATTGATGGTTTTCTATTGAAAGCGCCAGAAAAAAGTAATTTACGGTTCAGTGTGCCATTTCCATTTTTCTCCGCGTGCGAGGTTGGTCTCAACCAAACGGATCATAGGCGGATTATGAAAACTGACTTCAAAAATATGTTCCGTCATGTTAATTGATTAAAAAATAGTACAAGTATACAAATAAATTATTAATGATCTTTAAACTTGTGTTCTCTTTAACTTTAGTAGGTCAGATTGCACATTTTGAGTGTTGAAAAGTGTACATGCCATGCCGATCAGTATGCACATGCGCAGTCGCCATGGCACATGGCCTTGCGTTTCCCCATTCACAAAGGCACGCTTCACAGAAAATGTTGTTTTTCATCCACATCGGAAGCAAATACCGCGATGAAACTTTCCAGATATATTTAAAATTGTATACAGAATTCAAAAATACATATATAATTGAAGACGTTCTATCTACAGTGCCAGAATAGTGTTACAAAGTGCACATGTAAATCCAATCAATATGCGCAAAGAACAAAAACACGTCTTCGCAGAAAATGTTGTTTTTCATCCACATCGGAAGCAAATATCGCAATGACACTTTCCAGATATATTTAAAATTGTATGCAGACTTCAAAAATACATATATAATTGAAGACATTCTATCTACAGCGTCAAAAAAAAATTAATTACGGTAAGTATGAAATATATTCTTATTTATATAAAAGGTCACGATGATTTCAAGCAATCGCTGTGCACGGAATATTAGGCAAACCTTTCCTGGAAAATCCATAATGATGTGTGTTATTGTCACATGAGATTTGAATGAATGAATGACGTCGAAAGAATGCATGGTAAATTAGATAGCGTTTTCCGGGACAAGGTGAATCATGGCGGTATGATTCTGTATATGATTTCGGTTTTCATTTCCGGTCGCGTAACGATGGAACTCGCTATTATTAAGCAGTTTATGCTTTGTACATACAACAGGCTGCATAAACAGGCTACAGGTGTCTTGTCGAAATTAATTATCAACAACTCATTCAGGTTAAGGCTTTAATTTTAAGAGTTATTTAGTTACTGGTTCATACCTCACATTTGTTTGACTTGTTGACTTTTTAGTATTCTGTAAATTACGGATAATTATTAATTAGTTAATTAATTACAGATATTATATGTTCTGTGTTTGTCCACATTTTTAACGAAGTGACTATTCATACTCCAACTATGAATAAATTCTCCCTTTATTCATACTTCAACTATGTATAAAGACTCCTTTTATTCATAGTTGAACTGTCCCGTGACTTAACGTAATGACGTCATCGGGACATGCGTGTAGCTATATTATACATTTTCGTTGATTCAAAATCGTGTCCTTAGTAGCATAGTGGTAAGTGTTTCCGCCTTTTGCGCGGGAGCTCGAGGTTCGATTCCATACCGGACAATTTTTAAAAAAATTGTTCAGCAATTAATTGGGTGAAAGCGACTTTTTAACAAAAACATTGGGAACTAAAATATAGAACTGAGAAACTCAAAGCTTGTGAATAAAGTGTGCTCTATGTATCTGGGAGTGATCAAGAAAGGCCTCAGCAATAGCAGTGCCCTGTATGTTCTCTCCTGACCTGCCCCACTCTTTGGAGCGTGCACTGAACTGAAGTAATCACATATCAGATACCTGTGAAATGTCTCGTCCAAATGTCTCTCGTGCTAGGAACAACTCTGACTACCTAGTTTCTGAATGCCGCTCTTGTTCGGAACAGCTCTGACTAGGTAGTTTTCCAAATGTCCGGCTCTGACGGGCACAACGACAAGCACATGCCCGAACCGAAAACTCGATGAGTGGATGCCGTCTGCAGACCGGCCTTTTTTGTGCAGGAGCGGCCCGGGGCGAACCAAATGCCCAATATATGGAAGTGAGGAATTTAAGCAGCTATGTGCAGGACGTGACGATACCTGTGGTGAGCCCAGCACCAGAGCCATAGACTGCCCCTGCCTTCCCTTGAGGGTTGACCGTGAAGTCTTCGACTGGTCCAACTTGACAAGCTGAGATGTGGATGGCAGCACTACAGTGAGAGTCTCCTAGGAATGCAACCTGATCAAAAATGCACGCTAAAGTCGGATGTGTTAGCCCACGGGTTTCGGCCCAAGGGCGCATAACGTAGACACACCGCAATCAAATCTGAAAAAAACACTCCGGATGAATGCAAAGAAGAAGAAGATACCTGGTAAATGAAGAACCAACTAATGCTGGTCTGATGATTTCACTTTAGGCAACAAACAGTCTTTCCTAGGGGTTTTTGTGTATTAGGTGTTGGTTGCCTGTGTCTTTACCTTGCTGCACAAGAACCTGCACACTTATCTTTCTGTTCTTATCTGTCCTCTACTTTTGTTGTCTTGGGAAAGGCGCTTAGCCACCCGAACACGAGTTCTTGTCTCTCTCTCTCTCTCTCTCTCTCTCTCTCTCTGTCTCTCTCTCTCTCTCTCTCTCTCTCTCTCTCTCTCTCTCTCTCTCTCTCTCTCTCTCTCTCTTCCCCCCCCCCCCCCCCCCCCTCTTTCTTGTCTTTATCACTTTTTAATGTCTTTCAACACATCTTTCTCATATCTCTGTCTCTCACACTGTCTTCGTTATCTATCTCTCTCCTCTCTTTTTTCAACCTGCTTCACATAAACCAGGTTTTCCTGCACTTTATATGCGTAGCATTTCCTTGTTTATTTGTTAATTCATGAGGCCAGTCAGTCGAAACCTGGTGTTTGTATTGCCTAATCATGTCTCTCTGAGGTAACGCATATTACTGTCAGCTTGGACCAGAATTATCAGGACATAAATAGTAGGAAATAGTAGGTCGGTAACGTAAACAAAGATGGATGCCTGTAAACAGTAAGTGTACAGAAACGCAAGTTAACAATTCTTGAACTCGCATGGGGACACAACATATTATTTTTGATATTTAAACAACCAGAAAGGACTAACGTAATGTCACTAAGTATGAATAAAGCTCAGTTTTATTCATACTTCAACTATGTATAAAGTATCCCTCTATTCATACTTCAACTATGTATAAAGTATCCCTTTATTCATACTTCAACTATGTATAAAGTATCCCTTTATTCATACTTCAGCTATGTATAAAGTATCCCTTTATTCATACTTCAGCTATGTATAAAGTATCCCTTTATTCATACTTCAACTATGTATAAAGTATCCCTTTATTCATACTTCAGCTATGTATAAAGTCTCCCAATTTTTAATGTAATTGCATCATGTCTGTTTACAGCACAGTTCAGTTGCTTTACGTCTGCGTTACAGTTACATGAGCTTTTGACCGATCACATATTAACTTCTAAGCATTTCTTACTCACGTTTGCCTTGAGTAATTTTGTAGTAAATTAAATTCTTTGGTTCGGAACAAGCAATTCCAAACTGTTGTACGTAAATTGCCTAGTAGTACGAACCTGGGTTTGACAGTGTTCTGTTATTAATTTTGTTGTTGTTGCATATCCCTTGCAGGATGTTGCAGTCAACACTAGCATTTTTCAGCTGCTGTTGATGTACTAGGCAAATTTTACGTTAAGTAGTTTGCCATTGCTTTCTGAACGACTGGCTCCCATACCAACACGTTATAACACAACGCGACATAGTCTGCTGCACAAATCGATCGCGGCTGCATTTCGAACGCCTGGTAAGCGGTTCACAAACAGTGTTTGCAAGTCTTTGGCCACGGAGACCGGTTATTAATTTTACAATTCTCTAATCTTTAGTGTTTTAATTTATTTGTAAAATTACAAACAGAATAATATCTGTAAATTACTTATATTTTCTGTTTGTCCAATATTTTGTTTCTATTTTATGTAATTGCAAATTTACAATAAAGTATTAGAGCTCTCGGCCGATGACATATTAAACTTCAAAACATTTCTTACCCAGGTTTGCCTTGCGATGTTATTTTGTAGTGGATTTAATTGCCTCAGAGCAGTGGTATCATCTTCATCTGTTTTATCCAGACAAGGCGTATCCTAAAGGACCTGTCTAAAACAACCCCATGTATGATACTTGGCCCTCAAGAGAAGCACAGCATAGGCATTCTATAATTCATGGGGGCCTCTTTACGTTACATGTGATGGTTTGGTCCTGGGCTCATAAGGAATCTTTACATTTGACACAGGATACTTTGGTTCAAGGAATCTTCACATCTGATACATGACTGCTTTGCTTCACCCTCATCCATGACAAGGTGGTCAAGTCGCATGCTTGTACTCTAAAGTATATGGAATGTTATTGTGCCCTGCCAATTAGTGTAGGCATTCATGTCTCTCTACAAATCTCTGTCCTTGGTTTTGTGGATCAACTCTGATGATATTCCTCCATGCCACCGTCTGTCCATCCAGCATCATTTCTCTCAGTCAGCATCTTTCTCTTCTACTGAACTTCCCAGTATCTCAGTGTTCTCCAATATCTCTCTTCTCATGACATGACCAAAGATTGCTGTTTGTCTCTTGTTTTGTTGTATTTACTGGTGTTTCATTAGCCTCTTCCAGGCAATCGTAAGTTACTCTGGCAGTCCAGGTATTTGCAACATTCACCTTTAGAACCATATCTCTGTTGGTTTCAATGTCTATGTGTGTGTCCTGTAATAATTTAACACAATTGTTATGAACATACTAAAGCATGTTGTTTCACGTTTTATATTTCCTCTGTCAGATTTGGTACAGAATTCCCAGAGATAAAAGAAAACATGACCAGTAAAGGCAGCTTGTGCAAGTCGCTGACCTTCAGAGTGAAGCAGCTGAACGAGTGTCACCAGAAACTCCAGACATCACTCTGTGCTTATGTTGGCCGGGTAAATAATCTCATTGTGTTGTTTTCTTACTGGGTTAGTTAGTTAGTTAGTCGCAGTTCCAACTTCACAGCAACGGGTCGTCCCCATTATGCTCCGTTCCTGTGCCAGTGAATATCACACAAAACGCTCCCCACTGCCCAATGTGAAAAGTGGAAAAGACAGGAGTCTCGACAAACAACAGCCCGCACAGACACACTGTGCATAATGCTGCCACCAGAATGTCAACACAATAGTCCCCCACGAAACACCCAGTTCATCTCTGATGGAATCGGCAGTCATTTTCCCATCTGGATGTTTCCTAGATGTTCACCCACACAGTCCACGAAATACAGTTCATCGTCGATGGCAGTGGCAGTCAACCAGAAGCCCAGCAGCCACGCATTTCTGCATAAGGCAAAAACCGGTCAACTCTGGGACATAGCCATCTGCCATAGCTCTGAACATGCAGTCACATTCCAAAAAACCTTGGGCAGATTCAAAAGCATTTCACATGAAACTCACAGCTCACAGTGTCGCGCCACGCACTCACTCAGTAGCAGGGCGACGGAACCATCAAGCCTCCTTAGTCGCCTCTTACGACATGCGTGGTAGGCTACAGTGTTGCTATTCTTTGCTTCCCTTATGGGCCCCGGCAACACACGGGAGCTGGGTACTTGTAGTGAGTTGGAGAAGAGATGGAATGAGAGAAATGATGCTGGCATGGAGGGATGTCATCAGAGGTGATCTGGAACAGCAAGAACCAACATGGTGAGACATGGACACCCACAGCTGGCAGTACACATGATGATGATGTGTATAACGTGTAGTTTAGTTTAACCGATGGATCAACATCACGGCACACAGGTGTAACCCATAAGTGCTCCGTTCTCCTCCTAACTCAAACCTGAGTCTGGAGAAACTCAGCTCCGTGCACAAACTCCGTAGCACCGGTGAGGATCCTTAAATACTTTGGGTAGATTTTAAACTCAATTTTGCCAGGGCAGCGCCGTTAGGCTACTCTTTTTCAATTTTCAAGTGCCAAGGGATTTTTACGTGTGCAACAATACACACGGGCGTCCAATCTCACTACCCAGAGACCAGGGAAATTTTATTACTGGAAGTCCACATGCAATAAATCCCGGTCCTCACTGGGGCCTGAACTCGGGACCTCCAGCTCTCGAGGCGGACACCATACCTTGAGACCACGCATCCCCACAAATGTGTATAACAGCTGGAGTATCAATTAGCAGTCATCTGTTGTTGTATCTTCAACTAGCAGTCATCTGTTATTGCATCTTCAACTAGCAGTCATCTGTTATTGTGTCTTCAACTAGCAGTCATCTGTTATTGTCTTCAACTAGCAGTCATCTGTTATTGTGTCTTCAACTAGCAGTCATCTGTTATTGTGTCTTCAACTAGCAGTCATCTGTTATTGTGTCTTCAACTAGCTGCCATCTGTTATTGTGTCTTCAACTAGCAGCCATCTGTTATTGCATCTTCAACTAGCAGTCATCTGTTATTGTGTCTTCAACTAGCAGTCATCTGTTATTGCATCTTCAACTAGTGGTCATCTGTTATTGCATCTTCAACTAGCAGTCATCTGTTATTGTGTCTTCAACTAGCAGTCATCTGTTATTGTGTCTTCAACTAGCAGTCATCTGTTATTGTGTCTTCAACTAGCAGTCATCTGTTATTGCATCTTCAACTAGCAGTCATCTGTTATTGTGTCTTCAACTAGCAGTCATCTGTTATTGTGTCTTCAACTAGCAGTCATCTGTTATTGTGTCTTCAACTAGTGGTCATCTGTTATTGTGTCTTCAACTAGTGGTCATCTGTTATTGTGTCTTCAACTAGCTGTCATCTGTTATTGTGTCTTCAACTAGCAGTCATCTGTTATTGTGTCTTAAACTAGCAGTCATCTGTTATTGTGTCTTCAACTAGCAGTCATCTGTTATTGTGTTTTCAACTAGTAGTCATCTGTTATTGTGTCTTCAACTAGCAGTCATCTGTTATTGTGTCTTCAACTAGCTGCCATCTGTTATTGTGTCTTCAACTAGCTGTCATCTGTTATTGTCTTCAACTAGCAGTCATCTGTTATTGCATCTTCAACTAGCTGTCATCTGTTATTGCATCTTCAACTAGCTGCCATCTGTTATTGCATCTTCAACTAGCAGTCATCTGTTATTGTGTCTTCAACTAGCAGTCATCTGTTATTGTGTCTTCAACTAGCAGTCATCTGTTATTGTGTCTTCAACTAGTATAATCTGTTATTGTGTCTTCAACTAGCAGTCATCTGTTATTGCATCTTCAACTAGCAGTCATCTGTTATTGTGTCTTCAACTAATGGTCATCTGTTATTGTGTCTTCAACTAGCAGCCATCTGTTATTGTCTTCAACTAGCAGTCATCTGTTATTGTGTCTTCAACTAGCTGTCATCTGTTACTGTGTCTTCAACTAGCAGTCATCTGTTATTGTGTCTTCAACTAGCAGTCATCTGTTATTGTGTCTTCAACTAGCAGTCATCTGTTATTGTGTCTTCAACTAGCAGTCATCTGTTATTGCATCTTCAACTAGCAGTCATCTGTTATTGTCTTCAACTAGCAGTCATCTGTTATTGCATCTTCAACTAGCAGTCATCTGTTATTGCATCTTCAACTAGCAGTCATCTGTTATTGTGTCTTCAACTAGCTGTCATCTGTTATTGCATCTTCAACTAGCTGCCATCTGTTATTGCATCTTCAACTAGCTGTCATCTGTTATTGCATCTTCAACTAGCAGTCATCTGTTATTGCATCTTCAACTAGCAGTCATCTGTTATTGTGTCTTCAACTAATGGTCATCTGTTATTGTGTCTTCAACTAGCAGCCATCTGTTATTGTCTTCAACTAGCAGTCATCTGTTATTGTGTCTTCAACTAGCTGTCATCTGTTACTGTGTCTTCAACTAGCAGTCATCTGTTATTGTGTCTTCAACTAGCAGTCATCTGTTATTGTGTCTTCAACTAGCAGTCATCTGTTATTGTGTCTTCAACTAGCAGTCATCTGTTATTGCATCTTCAACTAGCAGTCATCTGTTATTGTCTTCAACTAGCAGTCATCTGTTATTGCATCTTCAACTAGCAGTCATCTGTTATTGCATCTTCAACTAGCAGTCATCTGTTATTATCTTCAACTAGCAGTCATCTGTTATTGCATCTTCAACTAGCAGTCATCTGTTATTATCTTCAACTAGCAGTCATCTGTTATTGTGTCTTCAACTAGCAGCCATCTGTTATTGTCTTCAACTAGCAGTCATCTGTTATTGTGTCTTCAACTAGCTGTCATCTGTTACTGTGTCTTCAATTAGCAGTCATCTGTTATTGTGTCTTCAACTAGCAGTCATCTGTTATTGCATCTTCAACTAGCAGTCATCTGCTATTGTGTCTTCAACTAGCAGTAATCTGTTATTGTGTCTTCAACTAGCTGTCATCTGTTATTGTGTCTTCAACTAGTGGTCATCTGTTATTGTGTCTTCAACTAACAGTCATCTGTTATTGCATCTTCAACTAGCAGTCATCTGTTATTGTGTCTTCAACTAGCAGTCATCTGTTATCTTCAACTAGCAGTCATCTGTTATTGTGTCTTCAACTAGCAGTCATCTGTTATTGTGTCTTTCAACTAGCAGTCATCTGCTATTGTGTCTTCAACTAGCAGTCATCTGTTATTGTGTCTTCAACTAGCAGTCATCTGTTATTGTGTCTTCAACTAGCAGTCATCTGTTATTGCATCTTCAACTAGCAGTCATCTGTTATTGTGTCTTCAACTAGCAGTCATCTGTTATTGTGTCTTCAACTAGCAGTCATCTGTTATCTTCAACTAGCAGTCATCTGTTATTGTGTCTTCAACTAGCAGTCATCTGTTATTGTGTCTTCAACTAGCAGTCATCTGTTATTGTGTCTTCAACTAGCAGTCATCTGTTATTGTGTCTTCAACTAGCAGTCATCTGTTATTGCATCTTCAACTAGCAGTCATCTGTTATTGTATCTTCAACTAGCAGTCATCTGTTATTGCATCTTCAACTAGCTGCCATCTGTTATTGCATCTTCAACTAGTGGTCATCTGTTATTGTCTTCAACTAGCAGTCATCTGTTATTGTGTCTTCAACTAGCAGTCATCTGTTATTGTGTCTTCAACTAGCAGTCATCTGTTATTGTGTCTTCAACTAGCAGTCATCTGTTATTGTGTCTTCAACTAGCAGTCATCTGTTATTGCATCTTCAACTAGCAGTCATCTGTTATTGTATCTTCAACTAGCAGTCATCTGTTATTGCATCTTCAACTAGCTGCCATCTGTTATTGTGTCTTTAACTAGCTGCCATCTGTTATTGTCTTCAGCTAGTGGTCATCTGTTATTGTGTCTTCAACTAGCAGTCATCTGTTATTGTGTCTTCAACTAGCAGTCATCTGTTATTGCATCTTCAACTAGCTGTCATCTGTTATTGTGTCTTCAACTAGCTGTCATCTGTTATTGCATCTTCAACTAGCAGTCATCTGTTATTGTGTCTTCAACTAGCAGTCATTCATTGTTAGTCTTTAAAATATCTGCTCGTGATGAGTGTTGCAACTACTGATGTTCTTATCAACAGATTTGTGCTGTTTCTCTGTGTGCAATGTCCACACACCTGCTAATATTACTGCTACTGTTTAGTGACTGGACTGATGTTTGCACAAGAATAACGTTCTGTCCCCCACCATGATCACACCCTCTTCGGCTTCTGAGGCACTTGTAATTGACTCTCCCAAGTCAAGGGTTAGAGGTCAACATTTAAGTACTACTGACCGGTTCGGGGAGTAAACTCGCTACACCACGGTCAGAAGAGCAAGTTTAAGTGCGAGTGTGTGAAACCTTTCAACCATGCGGAACTCCAAGCCAACAGATCTGCTCGCTTGGTGCCTCCTACTCCAGCCTGACTTGCATAGTATAACCATGTAAGTGTTTGTAAGCGAGAGGTGTCTGTGCCTGGTAGGCTGTGATAAGCAAGATAGTCACATAGTCCATGCTGTATGGCCTTGGTTGTCACATTTGTTCTTAGCCCCCTGTTTTTTGCTTATAGCAGATTATTTTGTATACATGTGTCACTTTTTTTGTTTGTTTTTTGTGTATTTTGTTTTGTTCGCATATCCTTTACAGGACATCACTGTCAACATCAGCATCTTTCAGCTGATTGTTGATTTCTTGGCAAGATTACGCTCAATAGTTTACCATTGCTTTCCGAGCAACCAGCTCACATACCCCGTAAGTTACAGAGAAAGTCGCTAACCCCTAGGCCAGGGGGACTGGCTGTGTAACATTACCAAGTACAAAAATGTGGTTGTGAAAATACTTGGGATGGAGAAGGTGAAGAAAAAAAAAACGTGAACACTCAAAATAGTTCTTATCCTGTCTATTTATTCAGGAGAGATTGTAAACACTAAAGTTGATTCATAAAGTAATCCCGTGATTGTTTGTACAGATTACAGGTTGTGTCCAAGCGTGGATTGAGAAATCTGAGAAAGGGGACAAATTTGTCGACATTACCGTACAGCTGGACGAGGCCATGATGATGTTCGTAGAGATGATCTCAAACATAGAAAGTAAGGATCTGATCTTTGGTACAGCTAAACATTTGGTTTATTTAACTGATGTCTACTCTTTGGTCCAACTAAACATTTGGTTGATTTAACTGATGTCTAAATCTTTGTGAAAGTGAATCGATACAGTTATCCCGGAACAGTCATAACATCTGATGGGAGATGCCTCGAAGAGATTAGAACAAAATTGCTATTGCGAAGGTAGCCTTTTGCAAGATGGAAAACATACTGACCAATAAAAAGATATGAATTGAAATGAGAAAAAGAGTGTTGAAGTGCTACATAGAACCTATACTTTTGTATGGATGTGAAGCGTGGACAATGAGCAGCCAAGCTGAAAAACATCTGATGGTTGTGGAAATGTGGTTTCTAGAGGAAAATGCAAAGAATACCATGGACAGACAGAAAAACCAATGAACAAGTCCTTCAAGAAACAAATGAAGATCATAAACTGATTAGAGTCATTAGACATAGATAGTCAAAATTTTTTGGACATGTTATGAGAAGAAATGAATTGGAGAACTTGGTGACGACTGGCAAGATCGAAGGGAAGAGACCAAGGGGAAGACCGGGAAGTAAATACCTGGATGGCTTGGCCACATGGCATGGTTGAGACAGGAACACGGAGCTGATCCACAACTTTGGTGATCGAGTGAGATGGTAGAACATGACCGCCCACGCTTATCGGCATGGCACATGATGGATGGATGGTATCTTTGTCAAGCTAAACATTTTTTTTTTATTTAACTGATGTCTGATCTTTAGTCCACCTAAACATTTGTTTTATTTAACTGATGTCTGAAATTTGGTACAGGTAAACATTTGTTTTATTTAACTGTCTGATCTTTGGTCCAGATAAACATTTGGTTTATTTATTTGGTTTATTTAACTGATGTCTATTCTTTAGTCTAGCTAAACATTTGTTTTATTTTATTATTATTTTGAAATTAAAAATTTTAAAATTATTTTAATTATTATATTATAATTTATATTTATTTATATAATTTAATAATTAATATATAATATAATTTATATTATTTTAAATTAATTACAAATTATTAAAATTATTTATTTTTATTATTATTTATTTATCACGGCACACGGGTGTAACCCATAAGTGCTCCGTTCTCCTAACTCAAACCTGAGTCTGGAGAAACTCAGCTCAGTGCACGAACTCCGTAGCACCGGCGAGGATCGTGAAATACTTTGGGTAGATTCTTAACTCGAAATTTTGCCCAGGCAGCGCCGTCAGGCTACTCTTTTTCGATTTCCAACTGCCAAGGGATTTTTTACGTGTGCAACAATACACACGGGCGTCCGATCTCACTACTCAGAGACCAGGGGAAATTTTATTACTAGAAGTCCTCGTGAAATAAATCCCGATCCTCACCGGGGCTTGAACCCGGGACCTCCAGCACTCGAGGCTGACAACATACCTCGAGACCACGCAGCCCCCAAACAAAGAAAGTTAACAAGTACACCTGACAACCTTAAGGGATACCATTTGCAGCAGAGAATGCAAATGTGAAGTATGTACGCATGCATAAACCTAAGTACACACATACAAGGTACATATAGCACATGCAGGAAATGGCACTTAGCAGGCTGTATGTACCGATGGAAGAGTACCGAATACGTAAGTTACAAATAGCACTTAGCAGGCTGTATGTACCGCCAAGAAGAGAACCGAATACATAAGTTACAAATGGCACTTAGCAGGCTATATGTACCGCCAAGAAGAGAACCGAATACATAAGTTACATATGGCACTTAGCAGGCTATATGTACCGCCAAGCAGAGTACCGAATACATAAGTTACAAATGGTACTTAGCAGGCTATATGTACCGCCAAGCAGAGTACCGAATACGTAAGTTACAAATAGCACTTAGCAGGCTATATGTACCGCCAAGCAGAGTACCGAATACGTAAGTTACAAATGGCACTTAGCAGGCTATATGTACCGCCAAGAAGAGTACCGAATACATAAGTGCCATTTAGCAGGCTATATGTACCGCCAAGAAGAGAACCGAAAACATAAGTTACAAATGGCACTTAGCAGGCTATATGTACCGCCAAGAAGAGAACCGAATACACAAGTTACAAATGGTACGTGAATTCATTCAGTGTATAGGTCTATGTGAGTAACATTAAACTGGTATCATGTCAACGGAGTCAGGGAGGGCAACAGTTCTATTAAATAAAAAAAATCTATCCTGTCAACCAGGAACATTTTCCAAAGCAATTTGTTCTCATTATACAGATGCAGACATGCTGTTTATCTTGTGGGCGCTCGCAGTTCATCAATGAGTGGGTTTGTGTGGCTGGCTGGGAAGTGAGTAGGACCAGTGAAAGCCAGGTGCGGAGAGACATCAGGCATGGCGGTCGAGAATGCAGAGAAATATTCAGCAGCAAAAGCAATGACATCTTCAGGTTTTCTCAGCAGCAAACACTGCAGGAAGTCAGCAAGCAAAGCTCTCAGCTCAGGATGATGGCGCATGTATGTGTCTTGGTCACTTTTAATTTCCTCCTTTCTGTCTAAATACCTTGAGTGAAGTTGCAAGTCTTCCTCCCAGTTCAGGGGCTGCTTCTCAAACACATGCTTGGGGACTTCTTCCTCTCTCTCAATTTGTACAGGTACTTTTGCCAACTTTATTGTAACAGGAGATCCAATCTAAACACGCTTTGTCAAATGGCCATCATGCATGACGTAAGATTGCCAAGTAGTGGGAAGATCAGTTGTTGAAATAATTGTTCTTTCAATGCCGTACACTCTCAGTTCTACATCCTCCAGTGTTTGTGTGCGCTCATGTAGTCTTTTATAGGTCACCGGACAGAGATTTGCATCTGAATCAAAGGAAATAAACTGTAGAGAATCTTCAATTGGTTTCTCAGTAATCGATGTAATAGAAGGTTGGAGCCTTCAGAAATAAAGCCCCTCATTTGATCAACAGGGATTGTTTTTGATGTTCTCTGCACATCCTTACCCTGTGTGATGACTCTGTTAATTGTATAGCAATCACTTGTCCTCGCCAGAAAGGTTTTGCGGTCCAACGGGCAATTATCCAACTTGACGTTACATGATTTTGCTGCTCTGTTTCCAAACATTTGAAGACATAGCAAACAATCGACGTTCCACATGGTACACCATCGACTGCAGCATGACTGTTAGCATGAATCAAGAAGCACTCCAGACCCTTGTAGCAAGTCTCCTCAATATTCACAGTCAATTGTCCCAGTTCTTTACCAATATCTGACACTGTTACGAGGTTATCATCAAACATGACATCATTGAAATCTTCCAGAACTCATTCTTCCAAATTTCCAAATGAAAATGATGGCTTTGGGATTTCTGCAGGCTGTAGCTGATGATCCATGGTTGAACTAGTCGGCCACGAAGTAACTATACTATCAGTAATTTTGGTTTTCTTTACGAAGCAAATATAGATTTCTATTCCATTAAATTAATGTTCTCTCTCATAACCGTAATAATAAGCCCATCAAATGAGGCAATATTTTCTCGACGATAAGCCACAGAATAAAACGGCCAGTCTGTCTAATCTTTAGTCCAGCTAAACATTTGTTTTATTTAACTGTCTGATCTTTGGTTCAGCTAAACGTTTGTTTTATTTAACTGATGTCTAATCTTTGGTACAGCTAAACATTTGTTTTATTTAACTGATGTCTAATGATGTCTGACTCAAGCTTCGAAGGTTGTGGGTTCGATTCCGGGCCGTGTTCTTTGGTTCACGAGTGAATTTATTCAGAGACTCCTTAGGGTCGTTGCTGGAACTACGGAGGTCGTGCTTTGTGTGATGCTTTATGCGCTGCAAAAAGAGGTTGATCCATATGTGATAAAACTCGGTGCAATAAAATTGACCCTGTGGACTTTTAAGGGACTTTTTAAAAAAGTGGCTAAATGCTCGCCTGTCTGCCCGGGCCTTATGGGTTTGATCCACATTGAGGTGGGTTTGATCCACATTGAGGTGGGTGTGGTCCACATTGAGTTGGGTGTGATCCGTATTGAGATGGGTGTGATCCGCATTGAGGTGGGTGTGATCCGCATTGAGATGGGCTTGATGCACGTTGAGGTACTTTTGTGTGGATCAGAAACATGAACAACTACAGGCATTACAAATAAACTACATTCACTAACTGATGCCTGCGCAGAATAGTGGGACTAAAATGTTGTGACAGAATAGTGGGACTAAAATGTTGTGACAGAATAGTTAGACTAAAATGTTGTGACAGAATAGTGGGACTAAAATGTTGTGACAGAATAGTGGGACTAAAATGTTGTGACAGAATAGTGGGACTAAAATGTTGTGACAGAATAGTGGGACTAAAATGTTGTGACAGAATAGTGGGACTAAAATGTTGTGACAGAATAGTGGGACTAAAATGTTGGGACAGAATAGTGGGACTAAAATGTTGTGACAGAATAGTGGGACTAAAATGTTGGGACAGACTAGTGGGATTAAAATGTTGTGACAGAATGGTGGGACTAAAATGTTGGGACAGAATATATATATATATATATTCCAATGTTCCAATGTGAAAATTATAGAGGAATATCACTACTGTCCACAAGTTATAAGATACTATCCGCAGTATTACTAAATAGACTAAAACCATATTCAGAAGACATATTAGGTGACTATCAGGCGGGTTTTAGACAAAACAGATCAATAGATCAGATATTTATCTTACGACAAATTTTTTTTTTTTTTTTTTTTTTTTTGCATATCCTTTACAGGACATCGCTGTCAACACCAGCATCTTTCAGCTGTATATTGATTTCTTGGCAAGATTACGCTCAGTAGTTTGCCATTGCTTTCTGAGCGGCCGGCTCACATACCCCATAAGTTACCGATGCGATTCGAGCCACTGCTGATTCTCACCGTCATCACGTTACCGACGAGAGTATACGAAATTACGGAGAAAAGTCATAACCTCTAAGCCACGAAGCCGGCTTACGACAAATAGCTGAGAAAAATTGGGAATATAAAAGAGATCTCCATGACATTTTTGTGGATTTTAAAAAAGCTTATGATAGTGTCCATAGGAATAGTCTATGGAATGCTATGCAGGAATTTGGAATACCAAGGAAGTTAATCAACATGACCAGACTATGCATGGAAGATACTTATAATATAGTAACATAAAAAGGCAGGAAATCAGACCCTTTCCAAATAACATCTGGCTTGAAACAGGGTGATGCACTATCACCGCTCCTTTTCAATCTGGCTCTAGAGAAAGTTGTAAGGAAGGTAAAGGAGGAATGTGATATTGGAGGAACATCCAAGCTGCTTGGTTATGCAGATGATATAGATATTATAGGGGGAAATGAACAAAAGATATTAGAAATATTGACTCACTTAAAAGAAAAAGCCCAACAGATGGGGCTGGTTATCAACCAAGATAAGACAGAATATATGGTAATTTCAAGAGAAGGAATGGCTAAAAACTCTGGCCACATACAAATAGATAATATGACCATTAAAAGAACGGAAACGTACAAATACCTGGGTACAATCTTCAACTGCCCCAACATCATAAGAGAAGAAATACAAACTAGAATCAATTTTGGAAATAAGATATAGTATGCACTACAACATCTACTAAAATCAAATGCGCTATCTCGTAACACCAAAATCACAATATACAAAACACTGATCAGACCAGTTGTGCTGTATGGCTCTGAAACCTGGAGTACAACGAAAGGAGACGAAGCCTTGTTACAAACTTTTGACAACAAAGTTTTAAGATGCCTCTTTGGACCCATTAGGGATACACAAAGTGGAGAGTGGAAAAGAAGTAACAAAGCCATTTATGATCTAAGTCCACGCTAATCACTGGTATCATGAAGGCTAATAGACTACAATGGCTGGGGCATATAGAAAGAATGGAAGATAATAGAGAAACAAAACTCGCTTACACTCAGGAAATAAATGACCGTAGACCCCGAGGTAGACCAAGAAGACGGTGGAGAGATAATATATATACTGACCTACAAGCATTTGGAATCAACGACTGGCAAGAGAAGGTCATCCAGAGAGACGAATGGAGATGGATTGTATCTGCAGCAAAGAACCTCAATGGCTCGGAACGCTGAAGAAGAAGAAGAAGAAGATATATATATATATATATATATATATATATATATATATATATATATATATATATATATATATATTGCATATCCTTTTCAGGACATCGCTGTCAACATTAGCATCTTTCAACTGATTGTTGATTTCTTGGCAAGATTACGCTCAGTAGTTTGCCATTGCTTTCTGAGCGGCTGGCTCACATACACCGTAAGTTACTGACGCGCTTTGAACCACTGCTGATTCTCATCGTCGTCACATTACTTACGAGAGTATACGAGATTACGGAGAAAAGTCACTAACCTCTAGGCCAGGAAGCCAGCGAGTGACAGAGTAGTGGGACTAAAATGGTGTGACAGAATAGTGGGACTAGAATGGTGTGACAGAATAGTGGGACTAAAATGTTGTGACAGAATAGTGGGACTAGAATATTGTGACAGAATAGTGGGACTAAAATGTTATGACAGAATAGTGGGACTAAAATGGTGTGACAGAATAGTGGGACTAAAATGGTGTGACAGAATGGTGGGACTAAAATGTTGTGACAGAATAGTGGGACTAAAATGGTGTGACAGAATAGTGGGACTAAAATGTTGTGACAGAATAGTGGGACTAACATGGTGTAACAGAATAGTGGGACTAAAATGTTGTGACAAACTAGTGGGACTAAAATGGTGTGACAGAATAGTGGGACTAAAATGGTGTGACAGAATAGTGGGACTAAAATGTTGTGACAGAATAGGGGGACTAAAATGGTGTGACAGAATAGTGGGACTAAAATGTTGTGACAGAATAGGGAGACTAAAATGTTGTGACAGAATAGGGAGACTAAAATGTTGTGACAGAATAGGGGGACTAAAATGGTGTGACAGAATAGTGGGACTAAAATGTGACAGAATAGGGGGACTAAAATGTTGTGACAGAATAGGGGGACTAAAATGGTGTGACAGAATAGTGGGACTAACATGGTGTGACAGAATGGTGGGACTAAAATGTTGTGACAGAATAGTGGGACTAAAATGGTGTGACAGAATAGTGGGACTAAAATGGTGTGACAGAATAGTGGGACTAACATGGTGTGACAGAATCACCTGTGTGCAATATATTGTTTGTGACTTCTGCGTTTCAACTTGACAATTCCATGGCAGAGTTGAGGGTTTCTTCTTCTTCTTCGTTCATCCGGAGTTTTTTTTCCGGATGTGATTGCGTTGTGCCTGTTTACAGCAGAGCTGCGTTCTTGCGCCGTTAGGCCGACACATCCGACTTCTGCGGGCATTTGTTGACCGGGTTAACCTTCCTGGGGGAGTTGAGGGTTTGAAATCACCAGGTCGCGCATTAATTTCAATGTTATGAGTGTTGGCTGTTTAGAAAGCAATGGCAAACTGTTGAACTATAAACCACAAACGGCCAATAAATGCCGAGGTTGATTGCAAAGTCTTGTTAGATGACATGCAACTGTCTCCTTGTAGTGTAAATAAACCACACAATGTAGTTGGGGAAAACACAGATACAGGTGTTTTGACCAGGGACTTTATCAACACACAAGGACACAACAACAAGCTGTTGGTATATGATAAGTAAATGTTAACTGTTTATATTTCAGTAGCTGTTGGTATAAGATAAGTAAATGTTAACTGTTTATATTCCAGTAGCTGTTGGTATACAATAAGTAAATGTTAACTGTTTATATTTCAGTAGCTGTTGGTATAAGATAAGTAAATGTTGACTGTTTGCATTTCAGTAGCTGTTGTTATAGTAATGTCTTTATATTACAGACAACCTGACAGGCCTTCCATCGGGTGCAGCCCCTGCAGGGACGGCCGTACAATCAACAGCAGATTCACCAGCCCAGACAAATGCTGCATCTCCAGGTTTAGGTAAGTATTTGTGAACGTTTGAATGAACATGATTTACACCTCAGCTCTGATATGTCAGTTGTGTGAATGTCTGATTGCTGTTCTTTAAATATCTGCCAAGATGGACATTTTGTTCTCCTTATCATTGGTTCTGTTTGTTCACAGTGAGCATGTGGAGTAATGATGACCTGGAGGGAGAAGAAGACGACATGGAGGGAGAAGATGACCTGGATGGAGAAGATGAACTAGATGGAGAAGATGACCTGGAAGGACAAGATGACCTGGAGGGAGAAGGAGATGACCTGGATGGAGGAGATGACCTGGAGGGAGATGTCCTGGAGGAAGATGACCTGGATGGAGAAGCTGACCTGGACGGAGAAGCTGACCTGGACAGAGAAGATGATCTGGATGGAGAAGATGACCTGGACGGAGAAGACGACCTGGATGGAGAAGATGACCTGGATGGAGAAGATGATCTGGAGGGAGATGACGACCTGGAGGGAGAAGATGACCTGGATGGAGAAGATGACCTGGACGGAGAAGATGACCTGGAGAGAGAAGGCATCATTGCAGGTAAGTTGCATGACCAGCTGTTATGTTTCATTTTTCATAGGAAACGAACAAGTTTGTTAGTAAACTAGGTCACATCTCCCTGTACTTGCCTTAAGGCACAATAGACCAGACTGATCAGCGATTGGTTGATAATAGGGCCGGCATTGTGCTGACCACCTTCACCACCAATGCATTCTGAGTATCCAGTATAGACTGGCTCGTTCTGGCCCTCCAGGTGAAGTTTTAAATTCTGAATCGCCCAGCCGCAGATCAATCCTATGGCCTGAATTAACCGTCTAGCCATTGCATATTTATGATTGCCACAATTGTTGATTGTCTCTATCTGTGAGTTAAAAATGGGTTGGTGGCTTTCGATTTTCCTTAGTTAATAAGTTAGTTGCAAGTCCTTGTCATGTCTCTGTCAACCCCAGAATTTGTTTTTGATGTTTGCGATTTCTTGGTATGTTTTCGTTCAGTTAGTTAGTCGCGGTTCCAACTTCACGGCAAAGGGTCGTCCCATTTTACTCCATTCCTGTGCCAGTGAATATCACTTTCTGAACACCCAACACTAACTAGTATGAAAACCAGCTCAAACAGGTTTTCTTCAAAATCACACGCAGGCGTGTTTCAAATGTGGTAAGTAGAATTGCGAATTGTGCTTGTAACCTCTTCAGCACAGTGAGTTGCTGTGATATCATTTGTGGCTTGTAGACAGTATGCTACAGGCTTCCACTTGTGCTACTGGGGTCCATTAGGGGAGGACAGAATAGTAACATCGTCACCATCTGTGTAGGATGCAAGATTCGACTAGGGAGGGTTGGTGGGAGACTCCAGAGCTGTTCTGATTAGACAAAATATGACTGTGTCACTTCTGAGGATTGAACCTCAACCACCAACTTGGAAGGCAAGTGTCCTAACCAGGTTACAACTACTGTTCATTATTAATGTATTGTTTTTAGCTTTTGTATAACAAATATAAGAATTTCTTTGGTGTTTGATATAATGGCACTGGTAATAGACTTGTGCTTGAGTTGTGGTGACGGAATGAAGGTTCCAGAATTTGAATCATGCTTTTCTGGGAAGGTAACCCGGTCAACACATGTCTGAAGATGTTGGATGTGTCGGCCGAAATGTGCAAACATGACAGCTCTGCTGTAAACAGTCACAACACAATTTCATCTAAAACAACATTCCAGACGAATGCAGCAGAAGAAGAAGAAGAATCACTCTTTTGGAAAATTATACGCATCAAGCATAGAGGAGACAGTCTAGGACAGACTGAAGGGGAAGGCAACAGTCTAGGACAGGCTGAAGGGGAAGGCAACAGTCTAGGACAGACTGAAGGGGAAGACAACAGTCTAGGACAGGCTGAAGGGGAAGGCAACAATCTAGGACAGACTGAAAGGGAAGACAACAGTCTAGGACAGACTGAAGGGGAAGGCAACAGTCTAGGACAGACTGATGGGGGAGGCGACAGTCTAGGACAGACTGATGGGGAAGGCAACAGTCTAGGACAGACTGAAGGGGAAGGCAACAGTCTAGGACAGGCTGAAGGGGAAGGCAACAATCTAGGACAGACTGATGGGGGAGGCAGCAGTCTAGGACAGACAGATGGGGAAGACAACAGTCTGGGAAAGAATGAATTGGACCAGTTATCTCACATTCTAAGGTAAGAGAGGAAAAAATTAAGAGGATCCTAGAACTATTCTAATATAGAAATATTCTAATGTAGAAGAGGAAAGACAAGGGAATGAATAATGATATACTGCTTGTTTTTCAGAGCCACCAGTAACCAGGTGGACAGGTTTTTGTGTGCAGTGTATGGACGACATTAAGACTATGCCTTGGTCCACTTCAATCCGCTGGAAGCTTTTAAGCAGGGGCACCAGTTGTGGCTTTGACGTCAGGGACAGTGTGTTCACTGCCCCAGTGGGTGGACTCTATTTGGTGATTTTTGTACACTATCAGACCAGCGCAAACCCCACGACAATCAGACTGATTCTGTCAGAGAAGGGCCGCTGGCAAGAAAAGGCCATGATTACAACAAATACAACCAGCCGTAACGAGTATGCTGTTGGTCACCGCTACATCAGCATGAAAGCTGGGGACACATTTTATTTGTCCATGCCTCCAAAACATTGCCGCTTCCAGATCCCATTCTTCTCCTGTGTGCTTGTCAGCTAGCATTACTGTATGATACACATGTGAAGTTGTCTGTGGGGTGCTGGCTTGTGATCATCTGGCTACATGACCAAGCCAACTGATTTGCTTTATTTTTTAAAATGTAGATGTATGGGTTCTGTGGAAGTATTTTATTTGTCTCTTAGATTGCTGTTGCTAGATTCCATTCTTCTCCCATTGTCCTCTTCCCTTTGTTTGCTAATAGAGCATAGATCTGCCTCTTGTGTACTTATTGGAGTATTGTTACAATGTGAGAATATTCAAACTAAACAGGTTTATAGAACTCTGTGGGGTACAGTCTTGAGGAGATAATATTGTTGTATGACCAAGCCATCATAGTTGCTGTTTGTTCACTGTAGTCAAATACCAGTTCTGGGGATACATTTTCTCTGTTTGTCTAAGCAAGGTTGTTACTTCCAGTGTGTAGTTGTTGGGCTGTGTCACTGTTGTGTCCCATTGGGTTCATGAGCAGGGATCGCATGATGGACATGACAGGGGTCACAGATGATGGGCGTGACTGAGGCTACAGATGATGGATGTGACTGGGGCTGACAAATGATAGACGTGACTGGGGCTGCAGATGGTGGGGAGGGGTGTCACAGATGATGGATGAAAAGCCAATATCCCCTCCAGACAAGGCAGCTAGAGAATCATGGTTCTTCTGGCTAGTGTGAATCCACCATACGCTTCCTGTGTCCAAGGCATGCTGTCATCATTATCTGCTAGCATCACAGATAAACTGTCTTAATTCCAGTGACCTACATCACTAGCAATCGTCAAGTTGTTTGTGTCCCACTAGGTCATAGTGTCTCAACAAGTGAGTTATGTTTAATAAAGATCTTTCATTTGTACTTCTGGTCCTCATGTTGAGACATTCCATACATCACCATACCGTTGTTCATCACTTCCATTGATCACAGCCTTCAATTTCATTCACCTTAGTTGCATGTCATTTATCTATCTGTCTGATTAAAATTACCACGGTAATCTTTAGTTCTGTTAAGCTATCTTTCTGTCTGATTAAAATTATATTTGTAATCTGTCGTTCTCTGTCTTTCTCGCTATGTCTCTTTCTATCTTTCTATCCATGTATAAACTGTAAGAATTTAAAAACTAATAATTGAACCGTGTGACTTGTAAATATCATATCATAAATACACTGCATATTTATGTTTGTGAGTGTAATCTTGATACCCACATGCCATGATTGCAAGTGATCGTTGTATTCTTGATTTTTCCTCCAACATGGCATGATTAAAGTTGATTGTTGTTTTATCATTTGTGTGTTTATATGTGTGTTTATATGTGTATGTGTGTGTGTTGGAGTGTTAGTTCTGTTGTTCTGCCAGACCGTGGTTCTCAAGGAGGTGTACATACCTCAATAAAACAAGACTGTGAAACTCCTGTATAGCTCTTCTAGAGTAGAAGAGGGAGATCAAGACAAGACAAGGCACTTGTGCATGTCATGGTAGATAAGAATGACCGAACTTTATTTTAAAAGTCACAAATTGGGCATGCAGGCCCATCTTACATTCGGGCCTTCCAATCACTCATCTTGTTTACATCAATTATCTGGCGAGGGTACTAACAAGGTACTAGCCTCGTAGAGACCAAACAACACTACATATGTCATGTCTCTGGCTGCCTTTATTTCCCAGGACATTTGTAGGCAATCATTTTAACACGTTAGAGCAGAGATTGCAAAATGGTGAACCGTAAAGCCTCTGCTTTTGGCAAACTTGTTTCAGAGAAAACTCGGTTACCTTAGATGGAACCTGTCTGGTCGATCAAATCAGTGGCCCTTCTGCACACCTGAAGGTGTGTGGCTACATGGTGCTCGACCTATATTTGTATAGTCCAATCAGCACACGGGAGATGTGGTCGGCAGCCCTGGAATCCTCGCCCTTCCCTGGCGGACGTCCACTGCAGCCCTAGAATTCTCATCCTTCCCTGGCGGACGTCCACTGCAGCCCTAGAATTCTCATCCTTCCCTGGCGGACATCCACTGCAGCCCTAGAATCTTCATCCTTCCCTGGCAGACATCCACTGCAGCCCCAGAATTCTCATCCTTCCCTGGCAGACATCCACTGCAGCCCTAGAATTCTCATCCTTCCCTGGCAGACATCCACTGCAGCCCTAGAATTCTCATCCTTCCCTGGCAGACATCCACTGCAGCCCTAGAATTCTCATCCTTCCCTGGCAGACATCCACTGCAGCCTTAGAATTCTCATCCTTCCCTGGCAGACATCCACTGCAGCCCTAGAATCTTCATCCTTCCCTGGCAGACATCCACTGCAGCCCTAGAATTCTTGTCCTTCTCTGGCAGACATCCACTGCAACACTAGAATTCTCATCCTTCCCTGGTGGATATTCACTGCAGCCCTAGAATTCTCGTCCTTCTCTGGCAGACATCCACTGCAACACTAGAATCCTCATCCTTCCCTGGTGGATATTCACTGCAGCCCTAGAATTCTCGTCCTTCTCTGGCAGACATCCACTGCAACACTAGAATCCTCATCCTTCCCTGGTGGATATTCACTGCAGCCCTAGAATTCTCGTCCTTCTCTGGCAGACATCCACTGCAACACTAGAATCCTCATCCTTCCCTGGCAGATGTCCACTGCAGCCCTAGAATTCTCGTCCTTCCCTGGCAGACATCCACTGCAGCCCTAGAATCCTCATCCTTCCCTGGCAGACATCCACTGCAACCCTAGAATTCTCATCCTTCCCTGGCAGACATCCACTGCAACCCTAGAATTCTCATCCTTCCCTGGCAGACATCCACTGCAACCCTAGAATTCTCATCCTTCCCTGGCGGATGTCCACTGCAACCCTAGAATTCTCATCCTTCCCTGGCGGATGTCCACTGCAACCCTAGAATTCTCATCCTTCCCTGGCGGATGTCCACTGCAACCCTAGAATTCTCATCCTTCCCTGGCGGATGTCCACTGCAACCCTAGAATTCTCATCCTTCCCTGGCGGATGTCCACTGCAACCCTAGAATTCTCATCCTTCCCTGGCGGATGTCCACTGCAACCCTAGAATTCTCATCCTTCCCTGGCGGATGTCCACTGCAGCCCTAGAATCCTCGTCCTTCCCTGGCAGACATCCACTGCAGCCCTAGAATTCTCATCCTTCCCTGGCAGACATCCACTGCAACCCTAGAATTCTCATCCTTCCCTGGCAGACATCCACTGCAACCCTAGAATTCTCATCCTTCCCTGCAGGATGTCCACTGCAGCCCTAGAATTCTCATCCTTCCCTGGCAGACATCCACTGCAACCCTAGAATTCTCATCCTTCCCTGGCGGATGTCCACTGCAGCCCTAGAATTCTCATCCTTCCCTGGCAGACATCCACTGCAGCCCTAGAATTCTCATCCTTCCCTGGCAGACATCCACTGCAACCCTAGAATTCTCACCCTTCCCTGGCAGACATCCACTGCAGCCCTAGAATTCTCATCCTTCCCTGGCAGACATCCACTGCAACCCTAGAATTCTCATCCTTCCCTGGCAGACATCCACTGCAGCCCTAAAATTCTCATCCTTCCCTGGCGGACGTCGACTATAGCCCTGGATCCTTGTCCCATCGGCCCCATGATGTTAACAGTATAGCATCCTAACCACTACCCAACCCACCTGCCTGAGAAGTCAGTCTGAGACTAATGCAGGGTCAAGGTTGGCACACTGACCTCTGTTTTTACTCTGCCGCCCCCCCCCCCCACCCCCAGAACAGGACACAATAGATTACGCAACCACATGTATACAAAATTCAAGATCGGTGACTCAGCCATGTGCACATGTGGTTTGGCGTCGCAGACAGCAGAGCACATACTCCAGGACTGCCCAAACTACAACATATCCAGGCGAACCTTCTGGCCTAGAGAGACAACAGTGGAAGATAAACTCTATGGACCGCTGAGTGAACTAAAAAAGACTGTTAGATTCATACAAGAGACAACATTGCAGTTATAGACATTTCAAGTGAACGAAAGAAGAAGAAGAGGATAATCTATCACTTTCTCACACGCTATTATATCTTATATATAAATTAGGATGTGCGTATCTCTGTCTGTATGTATGGCCTTTATTTGTTCGCGAACGGCCCATCCGATTGAGATGAAATTTTCTACACGCCTTCCTTTCATTCCAGGGCTGTCAACTGTGATATTTTGTTAGTGTGAAATCGCCTGCTTACTCAGTATTATTTCATTTTTCATTTTTCATCATAATTTCATATATCTCAGGGGACCTAACTCTGTAAAAGTTATTTCAAGGGGCATAACTTTTCTGTATAACTTATAGTCATATTGTGGCATCGTTTTCAAAGATTTATAAACTCTTTGTCCATAGTTATGTACCGGCATATGAGTTATAATAAATAATGATACAATCTGTAAGGCATTTTCAAAGTTTTCATAAAAATGATGCACAATGCATAACATTGTAACTCATCTTTTTTTGCTTAAGAAGTTACTGTAGTCATGCAGGTGATTAGAAAGCGTTTTCATTAAAAATAATGGATGGTGTGTGGTAGAACGTTCTTTTAAGTTACATTTTTTTTTGTTGTATGAATTTAATGAAGCCGGACAGGGTCAGGAAGACAGATAGACAGACAGACAGACAGATAGACAGTCGGGAACAGGAACTTATATGACTACTTATATAAATTAAATGAGATGCTTCACACCAGGAGCTGGGCGATGTCGGGCCGGGTCAGACAGACAGACAGACAGATAGATAGTCGGTAACGGGAACTTATATGACTACTTATATGAATTAAATGAGATGCTTCCCACCAGGGACTGGGCGAAGCCGGGCAGGGTCAGCTAGTAATCTATAAAGCACATGTACAGATCTGTAAGTGTCTCCATTGATCTGTCTAAATCAGTGGTTCTCAACCGGCGGGGAATCCCCCCACCCAAGAGAGAGAGAGAGAGAGGGGGGGGGGGGGGGTTAGGGTTTCCAGGGGTGTGGGGGTGAAGATTATTTCAAGAACTTGTTAATACAAGAACCGATTACTAGGTATTGTTTTTCCCTCCATACTTTACGGTTCTGTACTTCTCGCCATTCTGAAGTTCACTTTTATAACGTCAGTAGACCAGCAAATTACGTTTTATGTAGACGTCTAGACGTGTTCTAGTATGTTTTATTAAATTTAGCTTCCATTTGTACGTATACTGTGTAAGGGTTTGGGAGGGGGGATTTATAGGCAGGAAATACAAAAGGGGGTAGGATGCCATTCTGAACATATTGTGAAGGGGTGCATGGGCCAGAAAAGGTTGAGAACCACTGCTCTAAATGTCCGGAATGTGTGTATTGCATTTTTAAAATGCCTTTCTCTTTCATAAACCCATATTGTTCTTAATGAAATTCAATTTGTCTGTCTCATACCCACGCACAAGTGCACATCAGTCCACACAGCCCCTCCCAACACTGAAATCTACGCATAAATTAAACCATTCTGGAACTTGGCGTTACGGTACTCCATACTTCCAACGACAGATCCCCGACCCCACTGTCTGCCTCGTGGCCTGGAACTGTCTCTCGCACGCGCTTCGACTGGCCCAGATGTCATCATTCAGGCACAAGACATCGGATGTCATGGAGACGAAACGTGGACTCTAGTAATGACAACATAAATAACATCTCCATACCAACGTAAGCTGGCATTCGTGGGAGATTTCCTTGTTGTTGCTGGCATGCATAATTGAACTAGACGATAATATTGTGTTTCGACTGCAGCTTCAAACATAATTGACCGTGCATCTGTTAGTGTATTTAAATTAGGAGAATTCTAGATGTGGTGTGCGTACAAGTGGATCTAGGCTGTGGGCACGGGCGGGAACTGTTCGGAGTCTTAAATTAAAGGATTATCATGTGTAGGACAATATCCCCAGTACGCGGGAATCGCGTCTGTGGATTGGCTTGGAGTCTGCAGAACTGATGGATGCAGTCTTTGATCACTGACAGAACCACACCTGGTAGGTCGTCATTACTTCCGTTCTTTACTTCTTTTAAAGCTATTCCGTCGTTCTGATGTGCGCATTTCTGTCTTTCTTCCCGACATTCTGTCTCTGCCAGTGGCTGTGTGTTTCTTCTTCAACGCGTGTTGCTAGTTGATCAGTCACTAGGTGAACATTGTGTGTGTGTGTGTGTGTGTGTGTGTGTGTGTGTGTGTGTATCCACATATTGTTTCTGTTTTTGTATATCCACATATTGTTTGTGTGTGTGTGTTTATCCACATATTTTGTGTGTGCGTGTTTATATCCACATATTGTTTCCGTGTTTGTATATCGACATATTGTTTGTGTTTTTGTCCACACATTTTTTTGTTTCTATACCCACACATTGTTTATGAATATGTATATGCACATACCGCGTGTCTGTGTTTATCCGCATATCGTATGTGTGCTTATCCACATATTGTTTCTGTTTTTGTATATCCACATATTGTTTGTGTGTTTGTTTATCCACATATTTGTGTGCGTGTTTATATCCACATATTGTTTGTGTGTGTGTGTGTGTGTTTACGTCCCTCTGAGCGCCGGGTTGTGGTAGAGCTGGAACAGACGCGACCCACCTGGACCTGACCCCAGTCTGGGCGTGCTGAGCTGAACCACGACCTGGCTACATTTGTCTCTGGGTAGATGTGAAGTGTCCCTGGTTTCAGAGCTTGGAGAGGGGAGGAGTGCCCTGTCACACAGACCCCGCTAGAAGGTACTTTGGGGGAGGGGCAGAAGATACGTCTCTGTACCAATCCCTCTCCGACAGAGCCCCGAAGAAGGCTTAGAAGATCTGAACGCTAATATGGCTTCAGAGTTAACACTGTCTTGTAGAGGACTCTCCAATCAGCCAGCTAAGTAACCAATCAGCTAAGTAACCAATCAGCCAACCAACCATTCAGCCAACCAACACAATGTGTGTGTATGTGTGTGCGTGCGTGCGTGTGTGTATGTGCGTGCGTGTGTGTGTGTCACAGCATCCTGTTTACATATTGTTGTGTCCACGATTCTGTTCTTTCCTCGGCTGTTGTAAATATTATGAAACGTGTAATTGATTTGCTAATGCCGTGCGAATCTTACAACGACTTGTTCTTTTTACGTTTGCTCGATTGTTTTACGGGGACTGGTTTGATGATGGTCGGATCTTGATCTCAGAGGGCACCATTTTGCTGTCTGCGCTTTTAACTGTCGGCCGATTCGCTTGGTCACTTTTATTTGGTTCAAAGGAAGATCCCGTTGTTTGGAGTTTCAGGTGGGTTCCATATTTTGGGGTTCCAGGTGGAGTCCATAAAGACAAGATCCCGATGCTTGAGGTTTCAGGTGGGGTCCATGGTTTGGGGTTTCAGGCGAGGTCCATAAAGACAATATCCCGATGTTTGGGATTTCACATCGGGTCCACAAAGACAAGATTCCGATGTTAGGGGTTTCAGGCGAGGTTCACAAGGACATATACCTGGCCACTATATGAACTCAGGTTACAGACAGTGTGTGTAGACACACATGACTCACGAGCACGCGTGAGCTGTCAGCACGGCCGGTATTCTGAACTGTTCACCTTCCACGAGTGAACTTCTGCGGTGCCTTCCTAGCAACAAAGTCGTAATGGCCATCACCGTGTCACACTCAGACTTTTTTCTTCATGTTATTAAATTGTCTCATTTTCATGCTTTTCTTTAGATCTGCTTGTGTTGTTCCCGAGGAAGATTATTATAATCGAAATATAGATTCCTTGTGTTGTATTATAACTTATTTGTGTATGTGTGTGTGTGTGTGTGTGTGTGTGTGCGCGCGCGCGTGTGTGTCTGTGTGCGTGTGTGCGCGCGCGTGCGTGTGTGTGTGTCACCATTGATTTGTTTGCCTCCTGTGATTTACGTTTGTCGTAGTGGATGGAGTTCGTCGTCGTGTACGTACATTGTGTCCATGTTTATTATCTGCCATTTTCCTGCAGGAGTCACCAGTTCTCAATGTTGTCATTTCCAACGGCTTTCTATACTCGACTGAATAGTCTGTCAGTTCTTCCTACTTGTGTTTGTGTCTATCTCTCCACCGTGAGGTTTTTCTGCGTATCACTAAAACTTGTCTTACTCCTAGAACAAGGTTCCCTCCCAGAACAAGGTTTACTCCCAGAACAAGGTTCACCCCCAGAACAAATTTCACCCCCAAAACAAGGTTCACCCACAGAACAAGGTTAACCCCCAGAACAAGGTTTACTCCCAGAACAAGGTTCACTCCCAGAACAAGGTTTACTCCCAGAACAAAGCTAACTCACAGAACAAGGTTCCCTCCCAGAACAAGGTTCACCCACAGAACAAGATTCACTCCCAGAACAAAATTCACTCCCGGAACAAGGTTTACTCCCAGAACAAGGTTCCCTCTCAGAACAAGGTTCACTGCCAGAACAAGGTTTACTCCCAGATCAAGGTTCACTCCCAGAACAAGGTTCCCTCCCAGAACAAGGTTCACCCACAGAACAAGATTCACTCCCAGAACAAGGTTCACTCCCGGAACAAGGTTTACTCCCAGAACAAGGTTCCCTCTCAGAACAAGGTTCACTGCCAGAACAAGGTTTACTCCCAGATCAAGGTTCATTCCCAGAACAAGGTTCCCTCCCAGAACAAAGTTCACCCCCAGAACAAGATTTACCCCCAGAACAAGGTTCACTCCCAGAACAAGGTTTACTCACAGAACAAGGTTCACCCCCCAGAAAATGGTTCACCCCCAGAACAAGGTTCACTCCCAGAACAAGGATCTGGATATTGACTCCCTATCTGCGTACATCTGTAGGGGTATTGACTCTCTGTCCGCGTACATCTGTAGGGGTATTGACTCCCTATCTGCGTACATCTGTAGGGGTATTGTCTCTCTGTCCGCGTACATCTGTAGGGGTATTGTCTCTCTGTCCATGTACATCTGTAGGGGTATTGTCTCTCTGTATGTGTACATCAGCCTGGGTATTTACTCTCTGTCTGTGTACATCTGCCTGGGTATTTACTCTCTGTCTGTGTACATCTGCCTGGGTATTTACTCTCTGTCTGTGTACATCTGCCTGGGTATTTACTCTCTGTCTGTGTACATCTGCCTGGGTATTGACTCTCTGTCCATGTACATCTGTAGGGGTATTGTCTCTCTGTCCATGTACATCTATAGGGGTATTGTCTCTCTGTCCATGTACATCTGTAGGGGTATTGACTTTCTGTCTGTGTACATCTATAGGGGTATTGTCTCTCTGTCCATGTACATCTGTAGGGGTATTGTCTCTCTGTCTGTGTACATCTGCCTGGGTATTGTCTCTCTGTCTGTGTACATCTGCCTGGGTATTGTCTCTCTGTCCATGTACATCTGTAGGGGTATTGTCTCTCTGTCCATGTACATCTGCCTGGGTATTGTCTCTCTGTCTGTGTACATCTGCCTGGGTATTGTCTCTCTGTCCATGTACATCTGTAGGGGTATTGTCTCTCTGTCCATGTACATCTATAGGGGTATTGTCTCTCTGTCCATGTACATCTGTAGGGGTATTGACTTTCTGTCTGTGTACATCTGTAGGGGTATTGACTTTCTGTCTGTGTACATCTGCCGGGGTATTGTCTCTCTGTCCGCGTACATCTGTAGGGGTGTATGTGTATCTGTGTATCCTGTCTGTGTATCTGTGTATCCATCAATCTGTCCGCCTGTATGTCTTTCTAAACTGAACAAATGCAGCACCCAGAAACACAGGTCAGAAATCACGTGACATTTAACCAAAGCTAAACGTGGGATCCTGGCACGGACAACGGCTGATTGCATAATCTGTGCACATATTTTAGTTACAAGCGGTCTCAGTCCGCCCACATCCACACAGACACGCCAGCAATCTACGCACGCCACCACCAGATGATATCTATTGGCTGATGTGATTTGGACAGAGCGGAGGCTTTGACAAAATGTCCCTTTCATTCAGCCAGTAATTCGCCGCTAAATTGCCTTGCTATCTACAATCGATAGCCTCTGAAACGCCGTTTTTATAACTAACTCGTGTAGTGCGCGCGCCCTGGCTTCTGTCTATCACACACACGCACGCACGCACGCACGAGCACAACAGATTCCATTGTTGCTTAGCTCTAGTGGAAGACCCAGCGTTCGCTCCTGGCATAACTTTCACTGACAACTCTGATGTATCTCTCGGCTGAAAGTCATATTTTTGTCATAATCATGACTCGACACGGAGTCAATCTGTGGATCGACTTGTGTGTCTGTAATTTTCGCCGTTGCTCGTTACATGTGGGATAATTAGAGGCTGTTTTGTTTCAATATTCAGATTTCTGGTGAAAGGAAGCACATTCTCTTTTTCTTCTGTCCACTTGTCTATAATTGGTTGAATTGTGCAGCTTATTATGTTTTGTTTCTTACAGTGTGAGGTTGTCTCCTTCCCTCCGTTAGCCTACTGGGCACCCTCGGGCAAGGTGGAGTACCCGTGTAGCCCCCCTCCCCCCCCCCCCCCAATCAGGGTTACGTGAAGCCATGGAAGCAGGTGGTGGATTGTCACAAAATAAAACCGTGTGTTTAACAGGTTGATTATTATAGAGGATTTTCGGATTAAGCGGACGATCTGCCAGCGACAACTATTTTTACTAACAGAGTAAACACAGCTGCACAGGTTACATCGGGGCAGCACATATACACATTTGGTGGTAATGGAGACAGATCCCGGCAGCGCCGTGGCCGTTTGTCAACATTTGAATACAAATGGAAGCAGTGGGGTCAGCCCATATACACATTTGGTGGTGAGTGAGGAGGAAGTGAGTGCGCTGAATCATACATCGTTTTGACAAGTCGGATGGAAAACGGAAGTACTCAGCAAGGAAGTAAACAGTCCATATGTCATATAGTTTCCGGACATCACTCAGAGGGGCAGATTGCTACTGACAGCTTGTTGAGGAAAACTCTTTGTTGGAACTGTACAGTAACTCTCTAGATTGTTTTGGATGTCACAACCAGTGATGACAAATCTAACATTAATGGAGCCAGGGAGGATGGATCCCTGACAGGAGATGATCTGCCACTGTGCCACCTGTGTGGGGGCATAAAGGAGAACGTCACGTGGCCAACTTTGGTAGTTTGCCATATAAACCCGAGTTGGGATCAACTAGGGGGGAGTTGACCAAGAACCGTGGATTATGATGGACGTGTTTGTGGGAGAGCTCTACAGTGTTAGATTAATTTAAGATTAACTAGCATGTGCCGTTATGGCAAAGTGTAGTAGCCATCCCGGGAATGAGGCGGTTTTTACATAAGGTAGTCAATATAGTCTATTAGTTCTAATTAATATAGACTGTAGCCTTGTTAAACTATAGTGTGATGATTAGCACTGTTAGTGGAAACTAGTTAGAGTAAGAATAGTGATATTAACTCTGCTAGTTAAGAATAGATTAGTGAAGTGTTGATAAGCTTTACTAGTTGAGAATTGAGTAATGAGGGATAATTGGGATCTTCCCGTAGGTGTCCCTGGTGGGCGGGGTTCCGCATTCTGTTTGCTGATTTTTTCGTTGTCATAGCCTGATTCGGCTCTAGGTGGGTAGCTAATCTGCTCTATGACTAATTCTAGTTAGCTAAAGATCATTAAGCAAGGTGATAGGCTTACACTCAGCCGAAAGTGACTAGTACTATCACCAGATGTGTTGTTTCTATCCTAGGTTCCCTACCAGATCCAAGGAAACTCAACAAGTTTTTGGGAAAGAATCCAATCTCATTAGGAAGAACACCAGTTCAAGAGTCACTAGAGTTGCATACAGAACGTAACTTACGCTAGAAGGAAATTGATTCATCAAAGAGAGTGATGCATACTGATGCACCACACAGCATTAGACAGTAGTAACGAACCGAGAACCGGCTAAGAGTACCTAGTGTTAGTACAGCAACAATTAACATTAGAAATTAGCACTTATGGACTGAATGGTTCGATGTGCAACGAGGATGATCTGTCGACTAACTAACTAACTAACTAACTGCGTACACACTACAAAAGACTTGTGCAGTTTGTTAAGGAACGTTAGGAACGGACATTGTGTAGAGTGCAACCGGTCCATGATTAACTGTTAATACCACCGGTGTCTATTTCGGATGTTCATGAAATTGGATTACCAGAGGTCTACAGAGGCAAAGCAGTATCCGGCAAGATGGTTTCGGCAACGGGTGAGAAGTACATGTTCTGACGTAACGTGCTGTGGTCTATCTTTGCTGGGATCAGCTGACTGGGTTGCTGTCTGAGAGTCAGAGTCTACACACTTTATAGAACACGTCACACATTTTCTTCACATACACGTCTCATATACGTTACACTTTTCTTTTAATAAATTAATCTTTATTAATTTTTAGAAGCAAGAGTTGTTGAGTATGTTGCGTTGGGGAAGTATGAGAAGGGGCATAGTACGACAGTGAGAGAGTGATAGGAAAAGGTGTCCATAGGCTGATGGAGTGTGTTGGACGGAAGCGGGTGGATTCTCCAGAATATTGAGAGGAAAAAAATATTATAATGTGGGTGTCGACTCTCTTCACTCCAGGGACGACACTGTAAAGGAGGACACGACATTATTGGGGGCTAGATAACGGGATCTTTGGACAGCGGGATCTCTCGTAAACGGGATCCTTGGACAGCGGGATCTCTCGTAAACGGAATCCTTGGACAGCGGGATCTCCCGTAAACGGAATCCTTGGACAGCGAGATCGCCTGCAAGCAGGAACCTTTGACAGTGGGATCTTCTGACAACGGGGTCTTTTGACACGGGATCCCTAGTTATAAGAGGGAGATATCATTTTGGAGAATCCAGCTAGAGTGAATGTGGATAGGGGTTAGGACTAATATCTTACCTGTTCACACTTCACACGTCTGCATAGGTCTGTGGTCCTGATTCTACTCTTGTCACTGAGTGAATGTGCTGTGTGTGGTAATATCTAGATTTATAGTACTTGTTCATATATCTGTATAGTAATTTGCAGTTATATTGTACTAGACCTGCTAGCTTACCTCTCTGTATAATGGCCACCCCTAAACTAACCACGTTAGAATTAAAGGCAAAGGGGGAAGAAATGGGATTGGGGGGGGGGGGTGGTTCTGCTCTAACGGATTACATACAGGAAGTGGAGAGAGAGTATCGTCAAGCAGAAAGGGAAGATCGAAAGGCCGAGCTGGAATTGAGAAGGATGGAGTTGGAACAAGCAGCTAAGAAATTGGAAGCTGAGCAAGCAGCTAAGAAATTGGAAGCTGAGCAAGCAGCTAAGAAATTGGAAGCTGAGCAAGCAGCTAAGAAATTGGAAGCTGAGCAAGCAGCTAAGAAATTGGAAGCTGAGCAAGCAGCTAGGAAATTGGAAGCTGAGCAAGCAGCTAGGAAATTTGAAGCTGAGCAAGCAGCTAGGAAATTAGAAGCTGAACAGGAAGCACAGAAAAGGGAGCACGAGTACCGGATGAGGGAACTCGAGTTGAAGAGTCAATCTAATGGAGAAACTGAGGGAGCAGTTGGAGGTTCCTCCATCCCAGGCTCAACACCAGTAGGTGGACATGGGTACCAGGCCATGAAGTTTCCTTTGGCGGTCTACGAGGAGGACAAAGAGAAGATTGACCAGTACCTTCAACGCTTCGAGGCTATGTCGGTTGCTATGGGTCTGGAGCGTAACAAATGGAATCTTAAGCTATCCCAGGGTTTACGCGGGACCGGATACGAGGTTTATACTCGCCTGCCACCAGGACATGAGAACAATTATGACGAGTTAAAGACGGCTCTGCTGAAACGATTCGAGGTTACGTCACATACCTACCGGAAAAAATTTCGAGCAGCGAAACGAGAACCGGGGGAGTTGTTTGCCGCCTACAGTTTGCGTCTAAAATCTTATCTCCACAAGTGGATGGATTTGGCTGGGTTCGCACATGACTATGAGAGTCTGGAAGAGCTCATGGTGGTCGACCAGCTGAAGAAGCAAATGTCTAAACCTCTCAGGACGTTCCTGGGAGAACAAGGAGCGGAACGTATTGACCTCGTGACGAAATTAGCAGAACGGTTCGTCGAGGTACATGGGGAGGCAGGGGAAAACCTTTCCACCAACACCAAAAGTCAAGAGAAACATGACAAGAAGAAAACCAAAAACTCAGGAACAAAAAAGTGGGAACCTTATGTGCAAAAATCAGAGGATAGTTCAGAGAAGAAGAAGGAGGGAAGCAAGAGCACTTCAAGCTCTACACCTAAACGACCGTGGTCGGAGAAGTGGTGTTCAATTTGTAAGTCACCCTCTCACAATACGAGGGACTGCAAATCGAAGGCTAAGAACCCTCACTTCGCAGCATGTCATGTGACTTCCAAGGAGGTTGTCACGGAAAATGCCAAGGTCAACAAGGAAGCTCGCCACCAGGAGAGCTCACTCAAGTCTGGCAATAGAAAATCTAGGACAGGGAAATGGTGCAACCAATGCCAGTCGAATACGCACAATGCTATTGACTGCAGGGGAAAGTCAGGAGACACTCAATTCGTCGTGTGCTCAGGAAAACCTAAGGTGGAGCCCACCGAACAGGTCGAGGCCGAGGAAGAGACTCCAGACCAGGAAAAACCAACTGTAGTGGAATTGGTAGAGGTTAACGGTCGTCAAGTGGAGTGTTTATACGACACAGGACTGGACGGGGAGGCCGTGATTTCTGCGGATCTGGTACATCCAGAACAATTCACAGGTGAAACATTGGATATACAGCCTGCACAGAAAAGTGCTGTACCCATGAAGTTGCCCATTGCTAATGTGGAGATTCGCTCAAGGTACGTCACCGGCACCATCAAGGCCGCTGTATTGACCGATCCCATTTTTCCAGTCATCCTAGGTTGCCGGTATGTCTTTCTGGGAATGCCCAGGGAGCCAATCCATATGGGAGCAATGCAGACTCGCTCTCAGACGAAAACGGAAGAGACAGACGCAATTGTGACTAACCCAATGCCGGGGGAGCTACGAACTGCCCAGAGTGAGGATGATACTTTACGTCCTTGCTACAAAAAGCTGCAGAAAAGTGCTGATCCACCAGGACGGGGGCAGTACTACATGAAGAATAGGATACTCTACAGGAGAGCAGGAAGGGGAGACAACCTATACGGTCAGTTGGTCGTCCCGAAAGCTCACCGGTCCCAGATTCTTCATATGGGGCATACCATCTCCTTTAGTGGACACATGGGTATTGCCGCCACCATGCAGCGGATTTCCTGCCACTACTATTGGCCGGGAATGACAGATGATGTGCGTCGGTATGTGAAGTCATGCCCTGAGTGCCAGAGGGTGGCACCGAAACACTGGACAGCACCGGTGGTGTTGGGTGAGATGCCCATCATGAACTCTCCTTTCGAGAGGGTAGCCATCGATATCGTGGGTCCACTTCCCCGGACTAGGAAGAGGAACATGTATATACTCACAATGGTGGATTGCTGTACAATGTGGGGTGAAGCCATACCGTTGACCACGATTGACTCGAAACGAGTGGCGGACGCACTGATGGAGGCCTTTACCAGATTAGGCTTTCCGGATCAAATTCTGACGGACAATGGATCTCAGTTTTGTGGAAAACTCATGGAGGAGGTATTTAGGGTGTTTCACTCTAACCACATACATACCAGCCCTTACCACCCTCAAGCCAATGGACAAGTAGAGCGTTTCAACGGCACGTTGATGACAATGCTCAGGAAACTAGCGCAGGAAAAACCTGATAGGTGGGATGAATATATCCCAGCAGCACTCTTTGCCTATCGGGAAGTTCCTCATGGCTCAACAGGACTACCACCCGCTACGTTGCTGTTTGGTCGTCCAATCAAAGGACCGTTGGAAGCCATGTTGAGGAGTTGGACTGAAGAGGGGACGTCAGAAGAAGTGATCTCATCCTATAAATACGTGGAGGAACTGAAAGAAAAACTCCACAAGGGATGGACTCTGGCAAATCAAAACTTGAAAAAGGCCAGGAAAAGACATGCGGCTTACTACAACCGTAGGTCTAAAGAAAGATCTCTAGAGGTGGGAGATAAAGTCTTGTTGCTACTCCCAACGGGAAACAACAAACTGGAGATAGGTTGGCAAGGACCATTTCCCGTGGAAAGGGTGATATCCAGAACCAACTATCAGATCCGGATCCGGGGAAAGTCGAAGATTTTCCATATCAATCTCTTGCGGAAATATGAAGAGAGACCCGGAGACAAGGCAGCTCACCTCATGGCAATGGCAGTTGCAGTGGAGACAGAAGTGGGAACCAGCGAGGGCAGGGAATATCCCTTAGTACACCAGGAAACCTATAGGGATGTGCAAGTGAACCCTGATCTGACCTCCCAGGAGAGGGAAAGGATAACCCAGGTTCTCAAGTCTCATAAGGAGATACTGACTGATAAACCAGGACGAACGAGGTTGGTGGAGTTCGAGATGACTTTGACCACACAGGAGCCTGTTCGCCAAAAGGGTTACCCAGTGCCATTCTCTAAAGAAAAGGCCCTGGAGGAGGAAATACAAAAACTGCTGGAGGATGACGTGATTGCACCATCCACATCCCCATACAATGCGGGGGTAGTTTTGTTACGCAAACCAAGTGGAGAACACAGGTTGTGTATAGATTACCGACTGCTGAACAGTCATACCCAGTTTCAGGTGGAACCTTTGCCGAATCCAACTCAGTTATTCGCTAGGCTCCATAAGGCTCGGTACTTTTCAAAGGTGGATCTGAGTCGGGGGTATTATCAGATACCAGTCAAACCGGAGATTCGACCACTGTTAGCTTTCAGTACACCCAGTGGACACTACGAATTCAAGGTCATGCCCTTTGGACTCAGCAATGCACCCAGTGTGTTTACACGCATGATGAGGACTTTACTAGATCCGTTACAGGATCCATCCATCATCTCATTCATGGATGATATTCTGATTTCCAGTGACAGCTTGGATGACCACTTACAATCCTTGGAGAGAGTGTTTAATAGGCTCAAGGAAGCAGGGCTTACTGCTCGTCCAACCAAGTGCATGATTGGTTACCAGACTCTGGAATTTCTAGGTCACACCATCACTCCAGGACACATTGTTCCAGAAGAGAAGAACCTGGAGAAAATCAGAAATGCACCAAGACCTAAAACGAAGAAGGATGTGCGATCTTTTCTCTCGTTGTGTGGGTTCTACCATAAATTTATCCCACATTTCACTGAACTGGGAGCTCCGTTGACGGAAACCTTGAAAAAGGGATTCCCGGATCAAATCATTTGGACACCAGAATGTGAGAATGCCTATAGTCAGTTAAAGGAGGCCTTGGTCAGCAAACCTGTATTACAGCTCCCTGACCTTTCCAAACAATTTGTGTTGAGAACGGATGCAAGTGCGATTGGAATTGGAGCCGCTTTGTTACAGGAAGGAAAAGACGATGCTTCGGTTTTGAAACCTGTGGCATACGCAAGTAAGAAACTTCTACAGGCGGAGAGGAATTATTCAACCGTCGAGAGAGAGTGCTTGTCCCTTGTATGGGCAGTGCAAAAATTTCAGCCATATTTGTATGGAGTTAAGTTTCGGGTCCAGTCGGATCATCAGCCCCTGATGTTCCTGGCTACTTCTCAGAAGCTCAACGCACGTTTGATGCGGTGGTCGTTGTTACTTCAACCGTATAATTTCACAGTAGAGTACATTCCTGGGAAGGAAAATGTTGGAGCGGACTTCTTGTCAAGACACCCAGCTCCTGAAGAAGAAGAATGAATCATCTGGATTAAACTCACGGTGGAGAAGAGTGAGATGGACTACTCTCTTAAGAGGGGGCCTATGTCACAAAATAAAACCGTGTGTTTAACAGGTTGATTATTATAGAGGATTTTCGGATTAAGCGGACGATCTGCCAGCGACAACTATTTTTACTAACAGAGTAAACACAGCTGCACAGGTTACATCGGGGCAGCACATATACACATTTGGTGGTAATGGAGACAGATCCCGGCAGCGCCGTGGCCGTTTGTCAACATTTGAATACAAATGGAAGCAGTGGGGTCAGCCCATATACACATTTGGTGGTGAGTGAGGAGGAAGTGAGTGCGCTGAATCATACATCGTTTTGACAAGTCGGATGGAAAACGGAAGTACTCAGCAAGGAAGTAAACAGTCCATATGTCATATAGTTTCCGGACATCACTCAGAGGGGCAGATTGCTACTGACAGCTTGTTGAGGAAAACTCTTTGTTGGAACTGTACAGTAACTCTCTAGATTGTTTTGGATGTCACAACCAGTGATGACAAATCTAACATTAATGGAGCCAGGGAGGATGGATCCCTGACAGGAGATGATCTGCCACTGTGCCACCTGTGTGGGGGCATAAAGGAGAACGTCACGTGGCCAACTTTGGTAGTTTGCCATATAAACCCGAGTTGGGATCAACTAGGGGGGAGTTGACCAAGAACCGTGGATTATGATGGACGTGTTTGTGGGAGAGCTCTACAGTGTTAGATTAATTTAAGATTAACTAGCATGTGCCGTTATGGCAAAGTGTAGTAGCCATCCCGGGAATGAGGCGGTTTTTACATAAGGTAGTCAATATAGTCTATTAGTTCTAATTAATATAGACTGTAGCCTTGTTAAACTATAGTGTGATGATTAGCACTGTTAGTGGAAACTAGTTAGAGTAAGAATAGTGATATTAACTCTGCTAGTTAAGAATAGATTAGTGAAGTGTTGATAAGCTTTACTAGTTGAGAATTGAGTAATGAGGGATAATTGGGATCTTCCCGTAGGTGTCCCTGGTGGGCGGGGTTCCGCATTCTGTTTGCTGATTTTTTCGTTGTCATAGCCTGATTCGGCTCTAGGTGGGTAGCTAATCTGCTCTATGACTAATTCTAGTTAGCTAAAGATCATTAAGCAAGGTGATAGGCTTACACTCAGCCGAAAGGATCAGTGACTAGTACTATCACCAGATGTGTTGTTTCTATCCTAGGTTCCCTACCAGATCCAAGGAAACTCAACAAGTTTTTGGGAAAGAATCCAATCTCATTAGGAAGAACACCAGTTCAAGAGTCACTAGAGTTGCATACAGAACGTAACTTACGCTAGAAGGAAATTGATTCATCAAAGAGAGTGATGCATACTGATGCACCACACAGCATTAGACAGTAGTAACGAACCGAGAACCGGCTAAGAGTACCTAGTGTTAGTACAGCAACAATTAACATTAGAAATTAGCACTTATGGACTGAATGGTTCGATGTGCAACGAGGATGATCTGTCGACTAACTAACTAACTAACTAACTGCGTACACACTACAAAAGACTTGTGCAGTTTGTTAAGGAACGTTAGGAACGGACATTGTGTAGAGTGCAACCGGTCCATGATTAACTGTTAATACCACCGGTGTCTATTTCGGATGTTCATGAAATTGGATTACCAGAGGTCTACAGAGGCAAAGCAGTATCCGGCAAGATGGTTTCGGCAACGGGTGAGAAGTACATGTTCTGACGTAACGTGCTGTGGTCTATCTTTGCTGGGATCAGCTGACTGGGTTGCTGTCTGAGAGTCAGAGTCTACACACTTTATAGAACACGTCACACATTTTCTTCACATACACGTCTCATATACGTTACACTTTTCTTTTAATAAATTAATCTTTATTAATTTTTAGAAGCAAGAGTTGTTGAGTGGGTTGCGTTGGGGAAGTATGAGAAGGGGCATAGTACGACAGTGAGAGAGTGATAGGAAAAGGTGTCCATGGGCTGATGGAGTGTGTTGGACGGAAGCTGGTGGATTCTCCAGAATATTGAGAGGAAAAAAATATTATAATGTGGGTGTCGACTCTCTTCACTCCAGGGACGACACTGTAAAGGAGGACAGGACATGGATGGAATGTGAGAGCAGCCGACAGATTGTTGTTGGTTATGGTCTTGCACTCTGCGGCGATAGGCAGATGATCTCATCAGTAGAGACAATGGCTATGGCCACCGACTAGTACAGTCACTGCCCAGAAGGAAAGCAATGGCAAACTACCTTCTGCAAAACTTGCCAAGAAACCCTAACAACAATGAAAGAAAACATAATAAGAAAGATATCTGGTGGCGAGACCCCCAGGCCAGGCAGATCAGATAACACTGGGGAAGAGTGTGACACAGCGGCCAGTATTAATAATCGTGATGACGGAGTTAATCCCGTCGGTGTTACAAAGAAAATCCCACGTGTCAGACTAAGAAACAGAGTGAGACCAGGAACGTGGAATGTGAGAAGTCTGTATGAGGGAAAGCTTAAAGTAGTATGTGATGAGATTGAGAGGTTAAATATTCAAATTTTAGGAATTAGTGAACATCGCTGGAGAGTCAAGGGACATTTTACAACTGAAAATGGAAGTCTTTTCATATATTCTGGTAGAGACGTCGGAAGCCAGAGTGGGGTGGCATTTTGTTTAGATAAAATAACTGCAAAAGCTGTAACGGGATACCACAGCTAGTGATAGAATCGTCAAGGCCGTCCAAAAAAACATAACTCTCATACAGATAGAGGAGGAGGAAACTGAAGATTTGTACAGCCAGCACACTGCAAGATACATTAAATAGGATTGGTCATAATGACATTGCATTAATAATAGGCAATTTTAATGCAAAAGTAGGTACAGGAAGAGCTGAAAATGAGAGACACAATTTAGGAAAAATTGGATTGGGAAATAGAAATGATGCAGGTGACAAATTAATTGAATTTTGCACATAAAATGAGTTAACGATAGCCTTACACTTTTTAAACAACACCCAAGAAGACTCTTCATATGGAAGTCCCCGGACAGTACTAACAAGAATCAGATAGACTATATTTTAATATAAAGAAGATGGAGACCAAGCATAACATTTGCAAAAACCCTACGAAGTGCAGACTGTGATACAGATCATCAGTCAGTAGAAGAGATCTGAAAGTAAAACTAAAAAAAAAAAAAACATACCTGAGAACCAAGGCCGCATCGTTGTGATCTCATAAAAATACCAGATGCATGCAACGTAGAGGTGAAGAATCGTTTTGGGGTCTTGATGTCTGTACAAGAGGAAATGTCACCTGACGAAATGGCAGTACAAGCTAGAGATATATTAATAACGACAGCCAAAGATTTAATTCCGACAAAGACAAAGCAAAATAAGCCATGGATTACATCAGACACATTAGAATTAATAAAAAAAAAAAAAAAGAAGGGAACTGAAAAAGAAAGGAGGAGAAATCGATAGCAGTAATAATAAGCATACATTTTTAACACGAGAAATAAGAAAGGACAAATACCAATATAAACAAGATTGTTTTATTAAAATAGAGCAATATCATAAGAATGGAAAAGATTACGAAATGTCCAAAGAAGTAAAGTTATTGACTAGAAACTTTCAACCTCAATTTAATGTTATCTGTGACAAGTTGGGAAATACCTTAACAGAATCTCGACAAATTCTAGAAAGATGGCATAAATACTGCAGTGGATTGTATGATATGAATGACTGTGAGGATGTGAATGAGATACATGAACCAATGACAGCAGAACCCTCATCAGATGAAATTGCATGGGCAATAAAGAACCTGAAGAATGGTACATCACATGGATGTCTATCGGTGGTCATGACATACCAGAGATTCGATATGCTGATGATACAGTAGTGTTATCCACAACACAGAATGGTATAGAAAACTTAATAACCTCAACCCAAATGAATAGTAAAAATCGCAATTTATATCTTAACATAGCAAAAACAAAGATAATGCATACAGATAAAACTACTATGGAGAAAGAAATACTGTATATGTTAAAGAGGAACAATTGGAGATGGTGAAACATTTCGAATATCTTGGGCCATTAATTACCAACAATCGTGACACAATGACAGAAATTAAAAGACGAATGTCTATTGATCTTGAAAGGCTAAAATAACTGAATAAATTATGGAATGGGACAGATCATCATCATCATCATCATCATCATCATCATCATCATCATCATCATCATCATCATCATCATCATCATCATCATCATCATCACCATCACCATCATCATCATCATCATCATCATCATCATCATCATCATCATCATCATCATCATCATCATCCATCAATCATCAATCATCAATCATCATCATCATCATCTATCATCATCATCATCATCATCATCATCATCAAATGTCACGCCGGCTGGCGTAGATCTCCACAGATCTCGGTCTTTGATTTTCTGGGTCAACTCCGCTGTTGGTATTCCTTCACGCCACCGTCTTAATCCATCCAGAATAATTCCTCTTGGCCTGCCTCTGCCTCTCTTCCCCTCGATCTGTCCAGCTGTCACGATGTTCTCCAACGTCTCTCTTCTCATCACATGACCATAAAAAAGCTGTTTGCCACTTTCCTATTGTTGTATATAATGTTCTAGTTTCATTAACCACTTTCAGATAGAACTACACAAATTTGATTTCTAAGAGGACGGATCTTTCCATGCAACATACGCCTGTGAGACCTGGACACTTACTAAACAAGCTGAACAGCGCATAAATGTCTTTAAATATAAATGTTATAGACGAGTTCTAAGAATATCTTGGATAAAGAAAAGAACAAATGCATCCATACTTCAAGAGCTGAGTATTGAAGAAGGCCGGCTATTAAAGACGATAAAACAAATAAATTTGAAATATTTTGATCACTTGAAACGTCATGAAAGTTTGGAGAGAACAATAATGGAGGGCATATGCCTGGGAAGAGAGGAAGAGGAACGCTAAAGAGAAGATGTTGCGGATGATCTCCAGATGGGTGTACCGGTCGCGGGTCATCTTGCTTATGACCGAGAAGTTTTCCGGAAGGTTGTTATTGAGCGTGGTTCTGCAAAGAACATGCTACTCAATGACTGAGGTAGACAGTTTCATTCCAATCCTCCTTAGGATCCCCTTACGACATGCATGGTCGGTTACTGGAACGATCAGGATCGATACCATATAACACTGACTAAGAGAGACTCCGCATCTACATGTCATGTGATATTGATTCCGCTCTTTCTGTCTGTCCGCCCTTCTTTCTGTCCCTCCGCCCATCTGTCTGCCAGTCTACCAGATTATCCGTTTGGTTCTCCATATTCTCTTTGTCAATCCATCAGTCAACATGACGGTATATCTGTAAGTCTGTACATAATTCTGTCTATTAGTATTTGTATAAGTCTTAAATTATATTTGCTCGTTTGGCCATCGATGTGTCTATCTGTATGTCTGCTCATCCATCTGTCTATCTATCTGTATGTCTTTCTGCCACCTATCTGTCTGTCTGTATGTGTGTCTTTCTGTCGCTACATTTGTCTATCCACGCGTTAGTCTGTCTGTTGTTGTGTCTTTCTGCGCTACATTTGTCTGTCCACTCGACAGTCTGTATGTGTGTCTTTCTATCGCTACATTTGTCTGTCCACTTGCTTGTCTGCAGGTATGTCTTTGTGTCGCTACATTTGTCTGTCCACTCGCCAGTCTGTCTGTCGGTATGTATTTCTGTCGCTACATTTTTCTGTCCACTCGCCAGTCTGTCTGTCGGTATGTCTTTCTGCTGCTCGTCGACCCAGCCTCACGAAACTGGTAGCAGACAGTTGTCTGGAGGATATTGTGTACCACGTGGTGGTGACGTCATCGAAAAACACCCCACCATGTTAAACATGGTTCAAAGGCAAGATTATGGACTTTATTGCACCAGGTGCGATTCCACATGGCTCGGTCTCTTTCCACCGGATATGGGTGACGGATATGTGTGTGGTGTGTAGGTGGGGGATGTTTTGGTGTGTGGGTGTGGGATGTGTGGGTGGGGGATACCTGTGTGTGGTGTGTGGGTGGGGGATATGTGTGTGGTGGGGGATGTGAGTTAGTGCATGTGTGGGTGGGTGTGGATGTATGTGTGGGTAGTGGGGTGTGTATGTGAGTGGATTGGGGATGCAAAGGTGAGTAGGGAGATGTGTGTTTGTGGGTAGGGAGATGTCTGTTGGTGGGGATGTGTGTGTATGGGTTGGGGATATGTGAGTGGGTGCGTGATATGTAGGTTGGTGGGGGATGTGTGTGTGGGTGGGAATGTGTGGTCGATGTAGATGTGGTTGGGGATGTGGGTGGGTGGGTAGAGAATGTGTGAGTGGGGGATGGGTGTGTGGGTTAGGATGTGTATGTGGGTGGGTGCGGGATGTGTGGGTTGATGGGGGATGTTTGTGTGGGTGATGAGTGTGTGTGGGTTGGGGGAACGTGTGAGGGCAGTGTGTGTGGGTGGGTGATTGTGGAAGGAGGATGGGTCGGTTGGTGAGGTATTGTGTCCCTGGGTGTGTGTGGGTGGGTGTGCGTGTGTGTGGGTTGATGTGTGGGTGGGTGGGAGATGTGCCTCATAACATTATAATTTTCATTGTTTATGTTTACAACATTCATTTGACAATGTTTATTTTTCTTCCTATGTAAATGTATAATGCACCATTGATGAACGAAAGATGAGTGATTGGAAGGGCCGAATGTAAGAAGGGCCTGCGTGCCCAATTTGTGACCCTTTTAAAATAAATTTGATTTGATTTGATTTCCACAAGACGGCCTGCCCAACATGTCACACAGAGCCCGACCCCACAGCGCCAGCCACGACCCCCATGGGTCTCCTAGAAAACTGCACTCGTGAACTGAACCGCGTAGTCCGGACTCGAACTCACAATCTTCGCAGGGCGAGGCAAGTTTAACTGATTCAACGCCAAAGGATAATATACCGCCACATGTGACCATCCATTTGGACAGAAGGACGATATATCGCCATACTAGTGTCGTCGTGTTATTTGTTGTGTTTCGTGGTATCTTTCACAATTTTAATGCTCAGTGAACGGAAATACATTATAATACTGGCTCATTTGATTGTGCACCATGTTTGGTCTAAATATACCGTTTGTTTCCCACTGAATCAATTAATTACTTCGCGACACAGCCGTGTCAGAAAACCGGGGTCAATGAGGTCTTTCTGGTGACTGCCGAGTCCATCGATGATGAACTGTGGTATTCGTGGATGAATTTTGTGTTGACATTCTGACGGCGTCATTATGCACAGTGTACCTGTGCCGGCTTGATGGATTGCCGAGACTCCTGCCTATTCCACTTTTCACATTGGACAGTGGGGAGCATTTTGTGTGATATTCGCTGGTACGGGTATGGAGCATAATGGGGACGACCCGTTGCCTTGAAGCTGGAACCTCGACTAACTATATTGTATATATATATATATATATATATATATATATATAACCAACCAACCAACCAACCAACCAACCAACCAACCAACCTACCTACCAACCAACCACCCAACTAACTAACTAACTAACTAATTAACTAGTGATCTCTTACACACAATAATGAAATATAACAAACAAACTGGACCCCCCAAAAAAAAAAAATCAACTGACCACAGAATGTTGTTGTTTGTCCATCAAGAATGATGATGACCATTCATTTCATCCAGTGGGATTGAAAGTATGGAGCCGTGAGTTCTAAGATGGCTGATAAGGCCTATTTTGGCTCGAAATGTTCTTTGACAATGTGGATAAAGAATGCTTGACGTTTCTGGAGGAGGATTTTCTGCAGTGGTTTTTCTGTTCTGTCTTTTCTTCACAGCTCTTGCAGTCCTGGTTGCCTCACAAGTGACTGCACCCTTGCGTAATGATGCACGCCACGAATTTCGGTCTCTGGCTGCAGTCTCCCAGGTGTCATGATGAATTCCAAAAGCCTTCAGTGAGATTTTCAGTGTCTTTAAAGCGTTTCCTCTGGCCGCCTTGAGAGCGTTTACCACAACGCAACTCGTCGTAAAAAAAATTCGTTTAGTGAGCCGGTGATCTGGCATGCGAGTCAAGTGACCAGCCCAGCGAATCTGATTCTTCATTAGTATAGTGTGGATACTGGGCATGGACGCTCTTTCTAGGACTTCAGTGTCTGGAATCTTGTCTTGCCATTTAATCTTCAGTAGCTTCCTTAGGCAGACTGTGTGGAAGTGGTTTAATTTCCTAGCGTGTCGCTGATAAACAGTCCAGGTTTCACAATCATATAGCAGTGTGGATAGTACAACTGCTTTGTAGACTTTTAGCTTTGTTTGCAGGCTTATTCCAACTCTGCCCTATACATTCTTGTACAGTTTGCCAAAGGCCGCGCTGGCCTTGGAGATTCTTGCATTCACTTCGTCATCAATTGTGACAGCTTGTGACACAGTGCTGCCAAGATAGGTGAATTTGTCCACAACACTTAGTCTGTGATCATTCACTTTGATATTCGGCACAGTGTGATTAATCCCTGGAGCTTGCTGGTACATAACTACAGTCTTCTCCAAATTGATATTGAGCCCAAAGTTGGCACAGGCATGTGAGAAAGCTGAAACATTATGTTGCATGTCCGCCTCTGAGTTTGCGTATAGAGCGCAATCATCAGCAAATAGGAGCTCTCTGACGGTGTCGCTGTTAATTTTGGTTTTAGCTTTCAGCCTTCTGAGATTGAATAACTTTCCATCCATGCGGTAGTTGATGTCTATTCCAATGTCGTCGTTCTCGAAGGCATTCATCAACATGGCTGAAAACATGAGGCTGAACAGTGTTGGTGCCAGGACACATCCTTGCTTCACTCCATTGGTGACAGGAAAGGGTTCAGACAGTTCACCATTTTCCTCAACTCTTGCCTGCATGCCATCATGAAATTGCCGCACTATTTGGACAAACTTTCGTGGACGGCCATATTTTGCCATGATCTTCCACAGTCCTTCTCTGCTGACTGTATCAAAAGCCTTGGTAAGGTCAATGAAAGTGGGTAACATTTCGCAGTTCTGTTCCTGACATTTCTCTTGCAGCTGCCTTGCAGCGAAAATCATGTCAACAGTTCCACGTTCATTTCTGAAGCCACATTGACTCTCAGGAAGAAGACCGTGATCGAGATGGGCTGTGAGGCGATTGAGAAGAATTCTGGCAAGTATCTTCCCTGCAATTGAAAGCAAGGAGATGCCTCGGTGGTTGTCACAGGATTGGCGGTTTCCTTTACGTTTGTAAAGGTGGACTATTGACGCGTCCTTAAAATCTTGTGGCATGGTCTCGTTCACCCATATGTTTGTGAAGACTTGGTGAAGCTGCTCTGTTAGGACCGGCCCACCTGCCTTGTATATCTCTGCTGGGATGGAGTCCGGTCCAGGTGCCTTGCCGCTGGAGAGTTGCTGGTTGGCTTTGTTTACTTCCACTATGGTTGGCAGGTCATCAAGTGTATCATTGATGGGAACTTGAGGAAGGCAGTTGATGGTTTCATCATCGAAGAAGGAAGTTGCATTTAAGATGTTAATGAAATGTTCTGTCCAGCGCTGAAGGATTTCTTTCTTATCGGTGACCAATGTTCCCCCATCTGCACTGAGGAGGGGAACTGTGCCTGGTGATGTAGGACCATAGACCGCTTTCAGTGAGTCGTAGAAGTGTTTCATATCATGTCTGTCAGCAAAGCCTTGAATTTCATCAGCTTTGTTGCTCAGCCAGGAGTCCCGCCTGTGCCGAAGTTTCTGTCGCACTACTCGCTGAATGTTCTTGAAGGCATCTTTTTTTGATGTTGACTTCGGGTCATTCAAATGTGCCTTGAGGAGATGTTTCTCGGCCAGCAATTGGTTGATGTCTTCGGAATTTTTATCAAACCAGTCTTTATGCTTGGGGGGGGGGGGGAAGGGGGGGGGCTGGACCCAGGATTTCCATAGCAGTGTTGTAAATTATGTCCTTTAGGGCTCTCCATTCTGTTTCTGTATCACGTTTAGCTGCAGCATTATGCTTGAGGCGGTCTTCCAGCATATTTCCAAACGACAGCTGCGTTTTCTTGCTGTTTAGGCGGGTGACATTTAGTTTATTTATTTGCATTTTCACCCCTTGAGGACGCCGTGGTGGTTTGATGTGTATGTTTATTTTCGATATAATGAGACGATGTTCTGTCCAACATTCGGCACCACACATGGATTTTGTCACCCGAACGTCTTGTCTGTCACTCCTCCTTACGATGACATAGTCAATGAGGTGCCAGTGTTTCGATCGAGGGTGCATCCACGATGTCCTATTTCTCATGGGGAGACGGAAAATTGTGTTGGTAATCAGGAGATGGTGTTCGGCACATGTCTGAAGAAGGAGGAGTCCATTGCTGTTACAATTTCCGACTCCGTGCTTTCCAATAATGCCACTCCAAGAGGTGGTGTCAGTGCCTACTCTGGCATTGAAATCCCCAAGGAGTATAAGTTTGTCTTCTTTGGGAACACATGTTAATACATTGTGCAGGTCCTCATAGAACTTGTTCTTGACATCATCTTCGTTGGTCATAGTTGGTGCGTATACACTCACAATGGTTGCATGCTTCCTTCCATTCAGCAGGGGCAATTTAATGGTCATGAGCCTGTCGTTTATAGCTTTTGGAAATCCAGCTAATTTGCCAACCAGAGCTGACTTAATGGAAAATCCCACACCGGATTGGCGTCTTTCCTCGCTTTTCTTTCCACTCCAGAAAAAATGTGTAGCCGGCACCTACTTCACAGATTTGGCCTTCTTCTGCAAGTCGTGTCTCGCTCAAGGCTGCAATGTCGATGTTGTACCTGCGCAACTCTCTCCCAATCAGTGCTGTTCGTCTCTCTGGACCCGACACGCCATCTCTGTCAAGTAGGGTGCGTACATTCCATGTTCCGATTGTTAAGGGAATATGGTTTGCTCTTTTAGCTTTACCTGTTTTTTCTTTGTTTGTATGTCGACCGCAGTTTAGGGTACCCACCAACCGCGTCTAGCTGGTTAGGTAGTGATGGAGCAAACAATGTTTAGGGCACCTTTTCTAACCTATTCCTCATGCTATGGAGGTGAGCAGTGTGTTCCTATAGAGGGCTGCTCAGTCGCTCAGGGGGCTGCCGAATCCCACTGCTGCTCCGGTCAGTAGAAGACGTCCATATGGCCTGAGCCGCCTGTGTGGAGGTCTGCGACTACGGCTGCCAGCGTACCCTCGCCTGCCGCTTCGTCGCTCGCCCATCGCCACAGGGCTTGAAGGTGATATATGACGTTGGATGAAGAATGACTTGTGCGATGAATTGGATTAAAGTGAGGAAGAGTTGCGCAATTCGTCGACCTAACTCTCTCGCCTGAGTCCATCTGAATCCAGTGGCAAGACAAGTCAAGACGACTGGACACGAATACAGGTGCAGTGGATGACCAGGGCGCTCTACGTGCCTTGCCGTGCTCATTACGTTCCACAACGCTTTGCAGGTAAACGCCGTCTTGCCCGTTGAATCAGGAATGATTTCTTCCGCGCAGTCTGCCGGATCCTGTCTTCACATGCTGGGTAGGCATACCATAGTTCACTGCTTGGTTTGACACCAAATCGGCTACCCGCGCCTGGTTTAGCCAGCCTCTCACAGCTGTTGCCCGGGGGATGGCCGCTGTCGCAATGCTGACAGCTACTAGGAGCCACAGGCGTGAGCTGGATATCAGGCTTGGACTAGTGGGGGATGGGTCCTGAAAAGGACATGAGAGTCACCCTTACCAAAGATGCTACCAATGCCTGACACCCCGTACCCCCCAAAGAATACCACAGAATACCAAAGACCACAGAATACTTATCGCTCAACATAAATCTGACTGTACAAGCAGCAACCCGAGCGTAGAAGAAAAGTAGACGTGACAACCGGAAGTACGGGACATGAAACAGAAGAAGAAATAATCACATCTTTGACCGAGATGTTCTGTTTTGTTTTGTATGTGATATTTAGTTTGTCGAGCATGCTAGTCAAAGTTTTGGTTTGTTACTAGTTCGTCGAGCATGCAATTCATACGCTTGGTTTGTTGCTGGTTTGTCGAGCATGCCAGTCATAATTTTGGTTTGTTACTAGTTTGTCTAGGTAGCGAGTCATAATTTAAATTTATTCGACCTCGGGGTCAGCTCGACTGAAACAAATGTGAGAATTATTCGACCTCGGGGTCAGCTCGACTGAAACAAATGTGAGAATTATTCGACCTCGGGGTCAGCTCGACAGAAACAAATGTGAGAATTATTCGACCTCGGGGTCAGCTCGACTGAAACAAATGTGAGAATTATTCGACCTCGGGGTCAGCTCGACTGAAACAAATGTGAGAATTATTCGACCTCGGGGTCAGCTCGACAGAAACAAATGTGAGAATTATTCGACCTCGGGGTCAGCTCGACAGAAACAAATGTGAGAATTATTCGACCTCGGGGTCAGCTCGACAGAAACAAATGTGACATGTCCTGTACAGAATGTTACGATCAATCCCCCCCCCCCCTCCCCCAACCCCAGGGTGGCTTACTAAGCAAGTTTATGTTCAGTAGTTTGCCATTGCTTTATTTGGGCCCTATGCCAACCATGTCAGCCACCGAGTGCTGGTTGGTCACGAGAACACACGAGAACTCTAGTCTCATCCTGGGGTCATGTACTTTTATAATACTAATTGACAGAAATTGGCAGGAGAATGCTAGAACCAGACCATTGATACATTGCCGTCTTGACAGACTAATTCGCGCTGAAAATTTTCGTCCACAGTGGATGCATGTGAACACATGGTCATTTTCACCATCACGTACCAGCTTACGTCTCAAACGCTCGGTGTGTGACTTATCTGCAATAATTTTCTCCTTTGTCTGTATTCAATTTCTGATCTTTGCCCTCCATGCAACACGTTCAGCGGCGACTTGCTCCCAATGTGCATTATCAATGTCTGTACCAATCATGTCCCGCTTACACACATTTTTGAACCGTAGTAGAGGCCGACCCTAAGATCTCTAGAACTAGAAACATGAAAATTATAGAAAATAAAATCACCGAGGTTTGTGTGACTCGTGTGAAAATGTCAGAGATAATAAACACAGGCCGTCTCCGTGGCGAAAGACTGACGAACGCTGTTCGTGATCCTGTATACCCGCGTTCGAAACACAACTGCGCGCGATTTGGCAGCAGACCGCGTTGCGCTGCTTTTTTTTAACGTAAATGGTATGGAAGCCGGTCGTTCAGAAAACAACGGAAAACAACTTAACATAAACGTGCCAAGATATCAACAATAGAAAAAAAATGCTGGTATTGACTGGAAACGTCCTGTAAAGGATATGCAACTGATAAACACAGACAGTGTACATACCTGACAACGAACTCCACTGCGACAAACGTAAATCACAGGGGAGAAAAACAATGCACAAAGATAATAACATACAAATAAGTTATACAATGACACAACAAATCGACGTTTCGATTATAATAATCTTCCTCGGGAACAACACACATACACACACACACACACACATCTAAAGACAAACATGAAATTAGAAAATGACATAACATTGAAACACAAATCCATTCTTCTCTTAACACGATAATTTTACTGGTTGAGAAGACTGTCTACTGATCTACACATCTTTTGTCTGGCTTCATTCAGACTATGGTTGTTATAGCAACACAAATAACATTACTGGTAGTGATAATATAGCAGCAATGATAGTAGTTGTAGTAGTAGTAGTAGTCGCATTAGTAGAGGTAGTAGCAGTAGTTGTAGTGGTGGTAATAGTGGTGGTTGTAGTGGTGGTAGTAGTAGTGGTAGTAGTGGTAGTCGTAGTAGTAGTAGTAGTAGTAGTAGTAGTAGTAGTAGTTGTTGTTGTATTAGTAGTAGTTGTATTAGTAGTAGTAGTTGTAGTGGTGGTGGTAGTAGTAGTCGTGGTAGTGGTAGTAGTAGTAGTAGTAGTAGTAGTAGTAGTAGTAGTAGTAGTAGTAGTAGTTGTATTAATAGTAGTTATATTAGTAGTAGTAGTTGCACTAGTAGTAGTTGTTGTTATTGTATCAGTAGTAGCCCTGGGAAGGTTAACCCGGTCAACAAATGCCCGCAGAAGTCGGATGTGTCGGCCTAACGGCGCAAGAACGCAGCTCTGCTGTAAACAGGCACAGCGCAGTCACATCAGGAAAAAGAAACTCCGGATGAACGCAGAAGAAGAAGTATCAGTAGTAGTAGTTTTTGCACTAGTAGTAGTAGTTGGTGTTGTTGTATTAGTAATAGTTGTAGTAGCAGCAGAAGTGGTAGGAGCTGTGTCTTACCCAAAAGCCTCTCAACGTTCGTGTGGCCTATCCCGAGGTGTAGAGTAATGTTCATAAACGAACGCGAGCAGTAACAACCAGAACGACCAGTATGAAGTGAGTGGTGGGCTAGCGCTGACGAGGGTGCTCTGTGCCGGGATGCCGGTGTAAGGGATGCACGTTTATGATGACGTCTGTAGCGACGATGCTGGTGATACAGGTCATGATAATGACATTGATGGGGAGTGTTTGTGATTGGATGTGATTAATAATCATGATTATGATGATGGTGGTGATGGCTATGATGGTGGTGATGATTACAGTGATGATTAAAAAAAAGACGATGGTGATATTAATGGTATTGATGATGTTGAAAACGATGATGGTGATAATGTTGATGATAATGACGTCGACGATGAAGATGTTGATGGTGATGATGATGGTGACGTTGATGTTTATGATGATAATGGCAATGACGAAGGTGACTAAGACGACGATAATGATGATGATGATGAAGAGGATTATGATGATAATATTGATGTTAATGACGATGATGATGAGGATTGACATGAGGTCTCTGTTATGAGTAGACACTGCGCCGTGCCTAAGGTGTTGTTATTGCTGTTGTTGCTGGCGTTTCTGTTTCTGTTGTTGTTGCTGTTGTTGTTGGTGTTGTTGATGATGTTGTTGGTGTTGTTGTTGATGATGTTCTTGGTGTTGTTGTTGTTGATGATGATGTTGGTGTTGTTGTTGATGATGTTGTTGGTGTTGTTGTTGTTGATGATGTTGTTGGTGTTATTGTTGTTGTTGATGATGTTGTTGGTGTTATTGTTGTTGTTGATGATGTTGTTGGTGTTATTGTTGTTGATGATGTTGTTGGTGTTATTGTTGTTGTTGATGATGTTGTTGGTGTTGTTGTTGATGATGTTGTTGGTGTTGCTGTTGATGATGTTGTTGGTGTTATTGTTGTTGATGATGTTGTTGGTGTTATTGTTGTTGTTGATGATGTTGTTGGTGTTGTTGTTGTTGATGATGTTGTTGGTGTTGCTGTTGATGATGTTGTTGGTGTTATTGTTGTTGATGATGTTGTTGGTGTTATTGTTGTTGTTGATGATGTTGTTGGTGTTGTTGTTGTTGATGATGTTGTTGGTGTTGGTGTTGATGATGTTGTTGGTGTTATTGTTGTTGTTGATGATGTTGTTGGTGTTATTGTTGTTGTTGATGATGTTGTTGGTGTTATTGTTGTTGTTGATGATGTTGTTGGTGTTATTGTTGTTGTTGATGATGTTGTTGGTGTTATTGTTGATGATGTTGATGTTACTGTTGTTATTGCGGATGTTGTTGTTGATGCTGATGTTGCTGTTGCTGTTGTGTGTACTGATGTTGCTATTGTAGTGGTTTGTTTGCTTGTTGTTATTGCTGTTAATGCTGTTGTTGCTGTCGATGTTGTCATTACTGTTGTTGTGTTTTCAGCAGTTATTGTTTTCCAAGTTGTTGATTCTGTGTTGTTTTTCTTGCTGCTAATGCTGTTATTTGTTGTTTCAGTGGCTGATGTTGTTTCTGTAGTTGTACCTGCCTTTGGTTTTGTTGTATAAGTTGTTCCCGCCTTATTGTTGCTATTGCTGATTAAGGTGATTATACTGGTGATATAGAATAGCACGTTTTTATTAAAAGCCATCACCTGATAACGTTCTCTTTGACACAACACTTACCCATTAATGTTGATTACAGCCAAAACAGTGTTCGCCCCATCGATCCGGTTAGGATACCCTTTGTTTGACTGTCAATACACGTCAATATTGCATGTCGTTATGAAGGATCTCTCTGTCTTTCTCTCTCTCCCTCCCGCCCTCTCTCTGTCTCCATCCCACCCTCTCTCTGTCTCTCTGCATGCGCTAGAAGTTGCAAGTATTAAGTGGGAAGTAGACAATGTTGTAGTTGCCTGAGATTGGTTGGCGCTGTCATGTTAGATTGGGTCCTCTTTTGTGGGACCTGGTGGGTTGCATTGAATGATAATGAGTGAGATATGTTCTACATCTTGTGGTGTGGGAGAGTGGCGGGCGGTTGTTTTGTGGGGAAAATAACGGGGAATTTGATGAGGTTAATTTTACTGGTTGGCGAATGGACCAATGAATGCGTTAACGGACGAATGAATGAACGGAGGAATCAATGAAGTAATGAATGAATGGGGGGATGAATGAATGGAGTGATGAATGGATGAATGGGCTGAGCGATTCCTCTTTTTTATTATTAGCAAAATAGAAATAAATGAAAAAAAGGATGCGTATATTCTGCCTCAGATGAAAGGAAATTACGACGGAAGAAAATGACAATGAAAGACAAAACATGAACGAATTTACGAGAAAATACGAAAATACAAGAAATAATATATAGAAGACAGAGATAACAGAAGTACAACTTTACACGCTAATTGACCAGGTTGAAGAAATAAAATATTCAATGAATGAATGATGGATATAATCAATGAAACGTGGAGCGGCGGAGATAATAGAGAAAGAAACGTGGAGCGGCGGAGATAATAGAGAAAGAAACGTGGAGCGGTGGAGATAATAGAGAAAGAAACGTGGAGCGGCGGAGATAATAGAGAAAGAAACGTGGAGCGGTGGAGATAATAGAGAAAGAAACGTGGAGCGGTGGAGATAATAGAGAAAGAAACGTGGAGCGGTGGAGATAATAGAGAAAGAAACGTGGAGCGGTGGAGATAATAGAGAAAGAAACGTGGAGCGGTGGAGATAATAGAGAAAGAAACGTGGAGCGGTGGAGATAATAGAGAAAGAAACGTGGAGCGGCGGAGATAATAGAGAAAGAAACGTGGAGCGGTGGAGATAATAGAGAAAGAAACGTGGAGCGGCGGAGATAATAGAGAAAGAAACGTGGAGCGGCGGAGACAATGGAGAAAGAAACGTGGACCTGAAGAATTATGAACCTGAAGAATTAAGGCCGCCTGGCTAGTGCAGTGGCCGCGAACTGTGCAGGTTAGGGTTTTCTTTTTGCCCCCGACACAACAAAATCCACAGCTTAACGAAGATTCGAACCTGGGTCCCGGAAGGATAACCCGACACACTGTCCACTCGGCCATCCTCTCCTGGTAGGAAAAACATGGCGGGAAAATGTTGCACGTTCTTCACCCGAGGTGGCGGTCCACCCCAACATCAGGTTGATTTACTGGGTCATGTTACGTGCAGTAGTTTGCCACTGCTTTCTGAACGACTTCATGGGACTTGTGTGTGGAATGAACCCTGTCGCCACCACTAGCGCACTGGAAGTTTGAGCGCGAACTGTTTAATCCTGTCGACCTCTAGGAAAGACACGAGCGGGAGGGACAGAAAGGACAATTGGAATACGGACTACACGGAATGAGCGAACGAATGAATGAAATGTAGAATGTTAGATATGTTTAATGGAGCGAACAGATTGGAGAATGAATGCAAGGACACACATACTGACAGCCGAAATAAGATTGTATTTAAAAGACAAGAGTTTTGACTTCACTGCACCAAGTTTCATCCCACATAGCTCGGTTTCTTTCAGCTGGGCGGCCTGTCGAAAACCCGACACAAAGCAACAACTCCGTAGCTCCAGCGAAGACACCCAGATGTCTCCTATAAAATTTCTCTCGTGAACCGAACGACTTAGCCCGGAATCGAACCCACCGGAAAGCTAGGCAAGCGGTGTAACGGTTACACTGTAACCATTTCACGACACGACTACCTATTGAAAGAAGGAATAACAGAAAGAAAATTGCACACAAATACAGGAGGAAACATTAACCAGACCCCCATCTACAAGGGGACAGATGTAGCGAGACATAGATAACCCACAACGTAGACCAGACCATGTAGGAAGCCACTGAGTCATATCATCGTGTACATAAATATGTTCATTGTTTTAACTGCCACAATTTCATAGCTTCCTGTCACGAATTATCTCCCCGGTTGCCACTTACCGTTGCCATGGACACTGTTGATGATCGTTATCCGCCATGTTCGGTAACTAGGCACTTATTTAAAACATTCAACCAGCAACAGCGACAGCCGGGGGGTGTCGATTGTTGGACACCTCCTGGGCATGTTGTGACAGAGATACGTGGATTCTAGTCCGACATCTTTGCCATGTTGTGACAGAGATACGTGGATTCTAGTCCGACATCTTTGCCCTGTTGTGATAGAGAAGCTGGAATCTAGTCCGACATCTTTGCCATGTTGTGATAGAGATACGTGGATTCTAGTCCGACATCTTTGCCATGTTGTGATAGAGATACGTGGATTCTAGTCTGACATCTTTGCCATGTTGTGATAGAGATACGTGGATTCTAGTCTGACATCTTTGCCATGTTGTGATAGAGATACGTGGATTCTAGTCTGACATCTTTGCCATGTTGTGATAGAGATACGTGGATTCTAGTCCGACATCTTTGCCTTGTTGTGATAGAGATACGTGGAATCTAGTCCGACATCTTTGCCCTGTTGTGATAGAGAAGCTGGAATCTAGTCCGACATCTTTGCCATGTTGTGTTAGAGATACGTGGATTCTAGTCCGACATCTTTGCCTTGTTGTGATAGAGATACGTGGAATCTAGTCCGACATCTTTGCCCTGTTGTGATAGAGAAGCGTGGAGTCTAGTCCGACATCTTTGCCTTGTTGTGATAGAGATACGTGGATTCTTGAATGACCTCTTCGCCATGTTGGTGACCATAGAGGAATGACATCTGCTTGTGACGCTAGCTGCAGAGATAATTGAGAGAACGAACGAACGAACGAACAGACTTTATTTTCAAAGGGTAACAAATTGGGCACGTCTTACATTCGGCCCTTCCAATCACTCATCTTTCTTTCATCAACAGTGCATAGGAAAAAACATTGTCAAATGAATTTTGTAAACATAAACAATGCATATTACTATGTTATGAGACACATCCATCACCCACCCACACATCCCCCATTCACTCCAACTCCCCCACCCAACCACACATACAACCCACACACAAATACATTCCCCCACCCATCCACCACATTCCTACACCTACACATCTCCACACCCACACACACCTCTCACCCACCACACATCCCATCCACCCACACCCCAAGCACACATACATTCCCCAGCCCACACATCCCCCACCCACACACATCCACCAACCTACACACATCTCCCCACCCACTCACATATACTCTACCTGTCCCATTACCCACAAACAATCACTCACCCACATATCCTCCTCCACCCACACATCTCCAACCACCCAGCCAAACACACATTCCTCAGCCACACATCCCCCACGTACACACACATCTCCCCGCCAACTCACATATCCCGCACCTACCCACACACAAATTCCGCACCCACCCAGATAATCTCCCATCTCCTCTAGCCCACTCACAGATCCCGAGCCCATCCCTACAACCCCCCCCCCCCCCCCCCCACCATCTCCTAACCTACACACACTCACCCACCCACATATCCTCTACCCACCCACACATCCTCTACCCACCCATCCCCCAACCAAACATCCCTTAACCACACACCCTTACTCATATACAATCACCCACCCACACATCCTCTACGCAAAGAGAGAGAGAGAGAGAGAGAGAGAGAGAGAGAGAGAGAAAGAGAGAGAGAGAGAGAGGAGGGAGAGAGGATGAGAATTAACAATGAGGACAGTGGGAAATTAGGTATACACGCAGTCATGCAATTCATTACAGAACAACAGATGACATGGTTTGGCCACCTCACAAGAATGCCCTGGTACCATCTACCAAAGAAAATTATCATCATCAAGTGCCTTGCCGGCTGGCGCGGCAATCATACTTCTGCACAAACTGCGATCTCCGTCGTCATGGATCAATTCATGTGTCCGCAGACTCCCTACCGTGCCATGACACTAGACTGTCCAGGACTTCCTCTCGCTGTCTTCCCCTGTCTCTCTTCTACAAATATCCCCGGTTGTCACAACATGTTCCAGTTTTATCATCACATAATGTAGCTATAATGATGACTGCTTCTGTCTAGTGTTTGTAATAAGTTGTCTTTTGTGACCTAGCTTCCCTCAACATGTCAAGATTGCTCATTGTGGCTGTCCAATTAATGTTCAGCATTCTTCTATAAAACTAAATCTCCAAGGCTTCAAGAGACTTTCTCTCCCGTTTACTAATTGTCTAGAATTGGCAGCCATATGTTACAACTGGTTCTATGTAACGTGCAAGATTTCTTCTTCTAGCTCCCATTAACAATGACTTATTACACAACACGTTCTTCATTTGATAGAATGCAGGTTTTGATTGTCCTATTCTGTTTTTTATCTCAGTGGAGCTGAGTGGGCTCGAGGTATGGTGTCCGCCTCGAGTGCTGGAGGTCCCAGGTTCAAGCCCCGGTGAAGGCCGGGATTTTTTTTTTCACGTGGACTTCTAGTAACAAAAATGTCCCCTGGTCTCTGGGTAGTGAGATCGGACGTCCGTGTGTATTGTTGCACACGTAAAAAAAATTCCCTTGGCAGTTGGAAATCGAAAAAGAGAAGCCGAATGGCGCTGCCCAGGAAAAATTACGAGTTAAAAATCTACTCAAAGTATTTCAGGGTCCTCGCCGGTACTATGGAGTTCGTGCACCTAGTTGAGATTCTCCGAAATCAGGCTTCAGTTAGGAGAAGAACGGAGCACTTATGGGTTACACCCGTGTGCCGTGATGTTATTCCGTTGACTAAACTAAACTACACTAAGCTAAACTAAACTAAACTAAACTAAACTAAACTGTTCTTTATCTCTGTGATGCATCTTCCATATGATGTTACCCATGTTCCTAGATATCTGAATTTATGCACTTGCCCCAAACTAACGGCTTGTACTTTAATTGCACATGTAGGTACAATCTGTTTCTTTTATATCGCATTGACTTTTGTCTCACAACCACTATCTATCATAACCTGTAGATCCTTTTGACTTGTGGCTTTTAAAACAGTGTCATCAGCACAACCTAAGTTATTTATATTATGTCCAAAAAAAACAACAACATTAAAAACATATGATGGATACAGAGCGAGGGGATGTAGTAATGGTACAGGATATAATCAATTCCTGCTTTGGCAGGCCAAGTGAGACTGATGCCAGAATATTATAACTGGTGTGCACAATATGTGAAAGGCCCGAACTGATGTACTCGTCAACAAGCCTAGACAGGGCCTGGTGTGAGCTAGTCGAGGCCCCATGCTCCCCTGGGAGATCAGAGGGCGCGAGCACAAGTCCTGTCTGGAGGTCCGCGGGCCGAATGGGTAGAGCTCTCCCTCTTAAGCTTCCGGTGTGCTGATGCTGAGGTAGCGGGTTCAACCCTTACATCGGTAAATTGGAGTAAAATGTTGACTTCTCGTCCTTGACTTCAACCAATCATTCATGTGCCATGCCGGAAAGCGTGGGCGGTCATGACTCGCCATTTCACTCGATCACTAGAGTCGTGGATCAGGTCAGTTTTCCTGTCTCGACCATGCCATGTGGCCAAGTATTTTGCAGGTATTTTCCTCTCGGTCTTCTCCTTGGTCGCTTCCCTTCTATCTTGCCAGTTTTCACTAAGTTCTCTAATCCATTTACGATTTTCATTCATTTGTCTCCTTGGTCATTGGTTTTTCTGTCTGTCCATGGTATTCTTTGCATTTTCCTCAGAAACCACATTTCTACAGCCCTTGACTTGGGGATGTTAATTACAAGTTCCTCAGATGTCCGAATAGGTTCACCTTATGGCGATGGATACTGATAATAAGGAAAGCTAATCCACACGCAAAAAGTGGTAGCACAAGAATAGACTACACTTGAGTTCAAAGCGAGAGAACTTAAAAAAAAAAAAAGAAGTGGTGTGTTAATGGTGTTTTCCAATATACCATGCAACTACATCAGTGGTTCTCAACCGGTGGGGATCCCCCCCCCCCCCAGGAGGGAATTTTAGGGTTTCCGGGGGGGGGGGGGGAATTAAGATTATTTCTAGATTGCGTTAATACAAGAACCGATTACTTGATATTGTTTTTCCCTTCATACTTTACGGTTCTGTAAGTATCGCCCTTCTGAAATTCATTTTATAACGTAAGTAGATCCGCAAATCACGTTTTATGTAGATGTCTAGACTTGTTTTAGTATGTGCTATTACATTTAGCTACAATTATAACGTATGCTGTGTAGGGGCAAGGGGGAATTTTTAGGGAGGAAATACGAAGGGGGGGGGGGAACGACGTTCTAAAAATATGGTGGGGGGGGGGGGAATGACGTCCTAAAAATATGATGAATGGGGGAACGGGACAAAAAAGGTTGAGAACCACTGAACTACATATTTATGGAAAATAGTGTTTTCCGGTATACCATGTAACTATAGATTTATGGAAAATAAAAGTATTTTCCAATATACCGTGCAACAATAGATTTATGGGCAATACTCCATTTGAGATCTGTGTTACCGCTCCATTGACTTTCGTACCGTATCGGTGATTGTAATGTGGCGTGGCCTGTATGTTGGTATCTCAAACATCTCAGGGCCGCCCGGAGAATCAATCAAGACGGATATCTAGTTGGTCGATCGCTGTAGCACGCCTGTTTGTTTCGGCACTCTGATGCTATCGTTTGAAATCACGCGCTGGAATTCAGCACTTGTCCTGGTCCCGTTGTAGAAACGGATGTCCAGGGCCCGTTCAACTGTCCGTCTATGGACGTGCTGTAGTTGGAGCCTTTATGTGCTCTTCTGTCTAGTAGATGTTCTTTCAGGAGTTTGCTATTGTCTCCCTTATTGCGGCATCTATTCAGCTGGATGGAAGTGCTAGTGAGCACTTCTGTTGTTGCTTAATGTGTCGCGTGTCGCGCACATGAGTTCGCTGCTATGAGCTTTTGCAAGAGTCCAAATGAAAATGTATATTTCTGGCATGTTTTTGTGCATGAGTGTGTACTGCTGTGTACTTGTGTATCTTTGCACACATTCCCACACTTGTATCTGTTTTTGTCGTGTCGTTTCTTGTGATTTCCGTTTCCTCCCGTTTGATATTTCAGTTTTTAGTTCCATATCGCCTTGATTTGGCGCCGTTTGTCGAAGGACTCTTTTGTGTTGTTGGTTTGTGATCTATCTTTAGTGTTTTGTTGTTGTTTTTGTTGTTGTTATTGTTGTTGTTGTTGTTGTTGTTGAGGACGACTTCTGTGGGGACATTCACCGGCATGTGTGTGTGATTACATCTGAACCGTTACACCCGCACACCACATTGTACCTACACATTAACTCCTGTCTCCCACCGGAAAAAGAGGCAGACCTAGAGAATGGAGAATGATGCTGGATGGACGGTGGGATAGAGGAATATCATCAGCAGAGTTGATCCAGGACACCTAGGAACTGATCTAGGGAGGGACATGAACGCCTACGCCAGCCGGCAGGACATTCCAAGATCATAAGGATGGTGAAATCTTCCAACGAGGTCCCATAACTCGTCGAGAGAAAACCCCTGTTGACTTGTGGTATACTGTTAGTTGGTAGCCTAGAGTCCGTTCATAAATGATTGCCCTCATTCACGATCAATAATTAAAAAAAAAAAAAAACAAAAAAAAAAAAAAAACAAACAACTGTTTGTTGCATAGTTATGAAATTTTTCCCGCCGACTTATATTTACCAACATCCAAGGAATATGTCTGTGATAGGTCCAAAGGCATCTGAAATCACGGAAAGCGGTGACATTTCTTTGATGTTTTGGCGAAAATTTAGTGAATTAACGCGAACAAACTCGGGTGACAACACAAGGCGCATACACATTCGTATGGAAGTGGGCGCAGTGTGTAATATTAGTACAGACAGAGAATTTACATGGATTTACATGGAATAGAAAGAAAAAGCAGCGGCTGCAGCAGGATATAACAATATGAATTGGAAACAAATAGGTATATTAAGCTCCTGCGAGAAGAAACGTACTAAACATCAACACGTTACACATACCTTACAAGGAGATCCATAGTCCCGAAATTTCGGATTTTCACCTGTATTTCGGGACTATGGATCTCCTTGTAACGTGTTGATATTTAGTACGTTTCTTCTCGCAGGAGCTTAATATACCTATTTGTTTCCAATTCAGAGAATTTACAGAGGCATGGGGTAAAATGTGGAATAGAAAATCTGAAAATAAAGTTCATTCGTCCGTTCTGTATCATGACACCGCGTTAATCATTGCTATGTTAGTGGAAATATTGATACCTCTGCCTGTCTGTCTGTCTGTCTGTCTGTCTGTCTGTCTGTCTATCTGTCTGTCTGTCTGTCTGTCTGTCTGTCTGTCTGTCTGTCTGTCTGTCTGTCTGTCTGTCTGTCTGTCTGTCTGTCTGTCTCCACCATCAATACATTTTGGTTCTCTCGTGTACTGTCTGTATCCCACTGACCTGCTCTCTCTCTCTCTCTGTCTCTGTCTCTCTCTCTCTCTCTCTCTCTCTCTCTCTCTCTCTCACTTTGTGTGCCCAATGTGTGATCCTTTGAAAATAAAGTTTGTTCATATGTTCTCTCTCTCTCTCTCTCTCTCTCTCTCTCTCTCTTTCTCTCTCTACCATCCCCTCTCTGTCTATCTTTCTCGCTTTCTGTCTCTGAGTCACTCTCTCTATCTCTCTCTATCCTCTCTCTATCTCTATCTCTCTCCCTCTTTATTTCTCTCTGTCACTCTCTCTCTCTCTTTCTTTATTTACCTCTCTCGCTTTCTTTCTCTCTATCTGTCTCTCTCTCTCTTTCTCTCTGTCTCTATCTCCCTCCCTGTCTCTCTGTCTCTCTCTATCCTCTCTTTCTTTCTTTCGTTATGTCCGTCTCTGTCCTTTTCTCCGTGTCTATCACTCTAATTTTCTCTCTGCCTGTCTCTCTGTCTCCCTCTATCCCCCCTCTCTCTAACAATACACATTCTTCCATCTATAGTCTCCCCACATTACCTCTAACAAGTCCAGACTAATCATTTACAGTCAAGGAACTCTGTAGGCCTTTTCGTGTCCAACCTCTGCTCTCCTCACATATTGTATTAACATTTTCTTAATTTGACGTCTCTAGCTTCCCCCCCCCCCCCTCTCTCTCTCTCTCTCTCTCTCTCTCTCTCTCTCTCCCCCTCTCTCTCTCTCTCTCTCTCTCTCTCTCTCTTCTTCTTCTTCTTCTTCTTCTTCTTCTTCTTCTTCTTCTCCTCCTCCGCCTCCGCACCTCCTCCTTCTTCTTCTTCGCCGTTCTCTTCCTTATCTCCTCTGCCTACCCCACCTTGTACTTCTTCTGCTGATCCTCATATCCTCCCCTGTTTCCTCCTCATCCCCACCCTCTTCTACTTCTTCTCCTTATGCTGTTTCTCTCCCTCAGCTTCCTCCCCCTTCCTCCTCTCAGTAATGTTCAGATTTCCTCAAATGAATCCTTTGTTACATGTTCACGTGTTTATCCCACTTGTTTCTCTCACTCGCCCATCTCTATCCCACATTCTTCCTCTCCCCACCGTTATGCATGTTTAATTATTATATTTTGTGTTATACAATCACTTGTACAGTCTCATGTCCCCCCCAGAACCCCACTAATGCCCATATGCCCATCTAGACGGGCGACCATGTCCCCCCAGAACCCCACCAATGCCCATCTAGACGGGCGACCATGTCCCCCCAGAACCCCACCAATGCCCATCTAGACGGGCGACCATGTCCCCCCAGAACCCCACCAATGCCCATCTAGACGGGCGACCATGTCCCCCCAGAACCCCACCAATGCCCATCTAGACGGGCGACCATGTCCCCCCAGAACCCCACCAATGCCCATCTAGACGGGCGACCATGTCCCCCCAGAACCCCACCAATGCCCATCTAGACGGGCGACCATGTCCCCCCAGAACCCCACCAATACCCATCTAGACGGGCGACCATGTCCCCCCTGAACCCCACCAATGCCCATCTAGACGGGCGACCATGTCCCCCCAGAACCCCACCAATGCCCATCTAGACGGGCGATCATGATCCCCCAGAACCCCACCAATGCCCATCTAGGCCTGTGTGTTCTCCCAATGGCCCGGGCTCACAGGGGGCATGATCTAAAATTGTACTAGGGGATATTCTGGTAGGTAAATGCGTTCTTAAACATCCGGTGCGCTGATGCCGAGATAGCGGGTTCACCCCTTACATGGTCAGTTGGATTAAAATGTTGACTTCTCGTCCTTGACTTTGGGACGCGCATTGGAAGTACCTCTGAAATCGGAGTGGGTTCGCCTGATGGCGAGGGACACTGGTAATAGGGCAAGCTAATCCACGCGCAACAATTTGTCCAGTGCTACTAGAAGTTTCACGTGTCTGAACTACGCTTGTTTTCAAAGCCAACGAGCACAAAATACAAGTAACATCCATAAACTGGTGTTTTATTCTTCACGGGTAAGAAACAGATTTAAACATTGTTTAACGTTCTGTAAATGCCAAACATCAGATACATCGGCTGATATTGTGCGCGGGAGAGACGTAATTATGTGTGAAATGATCTCCTTGGAAAAGCTCATGGCATTCTTCCGTTTGTCCGCTCATGTTGAAATGTCGTTTGGCTGGCCAGGTCATCTGAAGCATGGTCTTGTGTGAGCAAGATGGAGACGTCAGCGCTCTGCATGCTTCCTGTGACATGTGCAGATGTCTTTGGGGACCACAAGTCGCCTGATTCCTGTGATATGTGCATATGTCTTTGGGGACCACAAGTCGCCGGATTCCTGTGATGTGTGCAGATGTCTTTGGGGACCACAAGGTGCCGGATTCTCGTGGAGCAGATGTGTCACCCGCGGTTCTAATGTTCTACAGTGGTTCTAACATTTGTTCTACCAGCAGTTCTAACATTTGTTCCACGCATGGTTCTAATATTTGTTCTACAGAGGTTCCAGCATTTGTTCTACACATGGTTCTAATATTTGTTCTACCAGCGGTTCTAACATTTGTTCAATGTTCTGCAGGCCGTAACTCCAGCGATGACCCCAGGGATCTCCGAAGAAATCTGCACACGTGAACGAACGACGAAGCCCGGCCCTCGGTAGCAAGGCAAACGGCTCAACCACTAGACCACGGCGAGCCCTCCCCTCCCCTGTTGAGTGACATCTAGCAACTGTCTGGTGCGTGGACTGGGGCGGTCGTTGGCGCTCATGACTCTCCCCTCCCCTGTTGAGTGACATCTAGCAACTGTCTGGTGCGTGGACTGGGGCGGTCGTTGGCGCTCATGACTCTCCCCTCCCCTGTTGAGTGACATCTAGCAACTGTCTGGTGCGTGGACTGGGGCGGTCGTTGGCGCTCATGACTCTCCAATCATGTCTGTCATCTCCCCCCCCCCCCCCTCGCATATCCTTTAAAGGACATCGCTATCAACACCAGCATTTTACCGCTGTTGTTGATTTCTTGGCAAGATTACGCTCAGTAGTTTGCCATTGCTTTCTGAGTGGCCGGCTCACGTATCCCGCAAGTCACCAACGCGGCGAGAACTGCTACCGATTCTCGCGCACGCACTGCGTTACCCAGCGTGGTTAAACGGGATTACGGAGAAAGTCGTTTAAACCCTTGCCAGGGAGACCGACCTTAATGTTGCCTACAGTTCCATGTGTTGCCTACAGTTCCATGTGTTGCCTACAGTTCCATTTGTTGCCTACAGTTCCATGTGTTGCCTACAGTTCCATGTGGTGCCTACAGTTCCATGTGTTGCCTACAGTTCCATCCATGTGTTGCCTACAGCTCCATATGGTGCCTACAGTTCCATGTGGTGCCTACAGTTCCACGTGTTGCCGAGCTGAGCTTGTCCTGATTGTGCCGTGTGGTTCAGTCATCCATGTATATCAACCGCTCTGTCATTCCCCTGCTCTTTCCCCATTTGTCTTGCCAGTTGTCACCAAGTTCTCCAGTTTATTTCTTGCCGAAACATGTCCACTAAATCTTGATGTCTACGTCTAATGTCTCTATTTAGTTTACAATTTCTTTTATTTCTTGTAGAACTGTTTCGTCCAGTTTTCTGTCCATCCATGGTATTCTTTGCGCTGTCCCCAGAAACCACATGTTCACTGGCATTACATGTGTCTCAGCTTGTCTATTTAGTGTCCATGTTTCGTCACCATCATGTGCCGTGACATGCATTTCTGTCTTTCCCTTGTTCTTTTCTCCTCAATCTTGCCAGTTGTCACCAAGGCCTATAGTTTATGTCTTCTCATAACATGCCCAAAAAATGTTGACTGTCTACGTCTAATGTCTCTAATCAGTTTACGATCTTCATTTGTTTCTTGGAGGACTTATTCGTTGGTTTTTCTATCTGCCCATGGTATTTATTGCATTTTCCCCAGAAACCACATTTCCATAGTCATCATATGTTTTTCAGCTTGTCTGCTCATCGTTCACATTTCTCATACAAAATTACAGGTTCTATGTAGCACTTCCTTCAACACTCTCTTTCACAGTGCACTTGACAGATGTTTATTGGTCAGTATGTCTGCAAAAAGACACCTATGCCATGGTGATTCTACAAGTCACCTCCCATCAGATGTTATGACTGTTCCGAGATAGTTGTACCGATTCTACAAGTCACCTCCCATCAGATGTCATGACTGTTCCGAGATAGGTGTACCGATTCTACAAGTCACCTCCCATCAGATGTCATGACTGTTCCGAGATAGTTGTACCGATTCTACAAGTCACCTCCCATCAGATGTTATGACTGTTCCGAGATAGGTGTACCGATTCTACAAGTCACCTCCCATCAGATGTCATGACTGTTCCGAGATAGGTGTACCGATTCACTTGTTTCAGAATATTCCTATTTACTTGGATATTACATTGTGGTATTTCTTTCTTCTATAAACAACAACAACAACAACAACAACAACAACAACAACAACAACAACAACAACAACAACAACAACACACACACACATAGTTTCGATAGAAAAACAAACATGTGTAAACAAAGATATTTCACTGAAGTAAACAAAAAAGTCCGTCTTAATTCGCAGTTTGCATTATCTGACCGTTCGTCTTGTTTCCCGAATGAATAAATCAGGGACTGCGATACCCGACAGCTTACAGATGTATTACGATGAATGAATAATAAATCAGCGCATGGATACACACGTTAAGTGTACAACCGACTGGACTATCTCCGTCTGGAAGTGTCTGTGGTTGTACCAGTCGTGTCGGTACAAGTTGTCGGGCTGTGTGGTTCTGTGTTGTACCCTCACGGCCCCAATGTCCAACACAGTTTCATTTAACTTCCAAACACCACCCCTCCCACCCCCTAGTTGTATAGTCCCCTAAAAAGGTAGTTGCATGTCCTTTGCAGGACGTCGCAGTCAACCCCAGCATTATTTTTGCTGTTTGGGATTTCTTGCCAGGTTTGCGTTCGGTGGTTTGCAATCGTTTTCTGAGCGACCGCCGCTCACGCCCCTCTGTGAGGACCAACGCAATGAAATCTTCCGCAGCTGTGTTTCGAGCGCGGAACGAGAAATTGCTAATTGTTAAGTGCGTCCGTGACATCTTCGCCAATCCTAATTTTTATATTTTGTCCACATGGGCGCCTCTCCACCCCACCCCTTCCCGCTTATTCTCCCGCCGAGTGGCTTAGCCAATACCTGAGCTTCTGAGGGTATTGACCTTTGACCCGTTGACCATAATCCGGTTCATACAATCCACTGATATTCGTATAAGATGGGGGGGGGGGGGGGGGGCTGTCTGGTTCTGTGTTGTACCAGTCGTGTCGGTACAAGATAGGCGTTCTCTCTGGTTCTATGTTGTACCAGTCGTGTCGGTACAAGATGGTGGGCTGTGTGGTTCTATGTTGCACCATTCGTGTCGGTACAAAATGGGGGGGGGGGGTGGTGGGCTGTGTGGTTCTATGTTGTACCAGTCGTGTCAGTACAAGATGGGGGGGGGGGGGCTGTGTGGTTCTATGTTGTACCAGTCGTGTCAGTACAAGATTGGGGGGGGGGGCTGTGTGGTTCTATGTTGTACCAGTCGTGTCAGTACAAGATGGGGGGGGGGGGATGTGTGGTTCTATGTTGTACCAGTCGTGTCAGTACAATATGGGGGGGGGGGCTGTGTGGTTCTATGTTGTACCAGTCGTGTCAGTACAAGATGGGGGGCTGGGCTGTGTGGTTCTATGTTGTACCAGTCGTGTCAGTACAAGATAGGGGGGGGGGGGCTGTGTGGTTCTATGTTGTACCAGTCGTGTCAGTACAAGATAATGGGCTGTGTGGTTCTATGTTGTACCAGTCGTGTCAGTACAAGATAATGGGCTGTGTGGTTCTATGTTGTAACAGTCGTGTCAGTACAAGATAATGGGCTGTGTGGTTCTATGTTGTACCAGTCGTGTCGGTACAAGATGGAGGGGGGGGGGCTGTGTGGTTCTATGTTGTACCAGTCGTGTCAGTACAAGATAATGGGCTGTGTGGTTCTATGTTGTACCAGTCGTGTCAGTACAAGATAATGGGCTGTGTGGTTCTATGTTGTACCAGTCTGGTCGGTACAAGATGGGGGGGGGGGGGACTGTGTGGTTCTATGTTGTTCCAGTCGTGTCAGTACAAGATAATGGGCTGTGTGGTTCTATGTTGTACCAGTCTGGTCGGTACAAGATGGGGGCGGGGCTGTGTGGATCTATGTTGTACCAGTCGTGTCGGTACAAGATGATGGGCTGTCTGGTTCTATGTTGTACCAGTCTGGTCGGTACAAGATGGGGGGGGGGGGACTGTGTGGTTCTGTGTTGTACCAGTCGTGTCGGTACAAGATGGTGGGCTGTCTAGTTCTATGTTGTACCAATCTGGTCGGTACAAAATGGGGGGGGGGACTGTGTGGTTCTGTGTTGTACCAGTCGTGTCGGTACAAGATAGCGGGTTGTGTGCTTCTATGTTGTTTGTGATCGCTCGGTGACACTCCCAAGTGGCTTTGTTGAATTTGTGTCTCTTTGGTCCAATAAATGGAAGAATATGTAAATACATAAGTGAACCGTCGAATGAGATAACTATATACATAATTGCAAAGATTAAAGACTGCAGTAGTTGTTTCTAGTCAAAACTGTATAATGCCATGTTTCTATTTATTGCAGTATATTGTCTTGTTTCTTTGTATAACTGTATACATGTCTTAGCTGTATTTCTAATTATACCTCTACCTTTATATGTGTCTTATTTATACTTCCACAGTATATATGTCTTATTTATACCTCTGCATGTATGCGTGTCTTATTTGCCCATGCGTGTGCCTGCTAACAACCACGACATAACATACCCCAAATTGTGGCGTAGTTCATTATTTCATTCGTCAGCCCGTAATTGTTTCATCTCTTGTTGTTTGCTTTCAGCTACTTTGTTCATCGCAATCTAGACTACATTTGCAACTAAATGAAACAAAAAACATTATTGTAACACGCAAGTAAATGGGAACATTCTTCAACAAATGCAGATTATTCTTGCATCGTTGTCCAATTGATCTCTGTCCATGAGGTCTTCCTGATAGAGATTTCACATTTTTGTGTTGATTTTCGACGTGGGAGGGGCATTTGGATGGGCAGACATCATCAGCGCTATAAGAGATGCAGAGTTGAGTTGAGTTAACAACTGACATCACTGCACTCAGGACATTTCCATACGTGCTCCGTCCCATAGTTCAACAGCCAGCGAAGAGTCATACTACTAATCGTTCCCACCGCCATCTGATTAAAAGTTCTCCTGGTCTTCCCTCTCAGTTTTGAGATTCTTTTAGAACCCCTGCCGATCCCCCGCAATCTCATTCTTTCCATATATGGGTTCTCAATCTGTTCCTCAGCCTTCTCCACCTGGTCCCACAAGCGCATTACCACCTCCCCCTTGTCCATAGGCAAAATTTCACCAAGAGGTGCCTTCCCTGCTAGCCTATCAGCCTGTTCATTCCCCCGTACACCCGCATGGCCAGGGCAAAATATCCATACAATTCTCACAATCTGTGACCTCTGAAGCGACGAGAGCCATTCCACACGAAAAATTCCTTTCTCCGCCTTGCTAAGCATATTCTTTGAATCCGTATTGAATACAACGTGTGTTGCAGTAGTCTCCTCTAGCCACCGGAATGCCGCTGTTGCTGCCTCCACCTCCATTCTCATGCTGGAGGTCGTAGTCTCATATGCCAGACTCTCCTTTTTCAAGACTCGCCCATTAGCCTTTGCAATAAAGCCCCAACCACTACGTCTGTTTCTCACCACTGATCCATCGGTGTAGATGACTATGTCACCTTGATGTGTGTTGCTCTGGATCAGCTGTTGCACTTCAAACTCAGTGCGGCCTGCTGCCCATTCTCTGCACTCAAGAGATGCAGAACGAACAGATAGCTTTAAGGACACCCGGGATTCTGCTTCCGTGTCCAGGGTGAGGAAGATGGGAGTGAAGCGGTGAGCTGCTAGACATGAATTTTTTGTTAAGGGCAGAAGACAGTTGATTGACCAACATAGAACTGATACGATCAGTTGATATACGCGGGCGGGGATGTTCAGGAGGAGAGCGGAGTCCCTATGGACCTGTACGGAGTGTGATGACGATGACGATCCTTACTTATTACTAATGTTGTTTTTTATCTCTCTCTGTCTCTGTCTCTGTCTCTCTCTCTCTCTCTCTCTCTCTCTCTCTCTCTCTCTCTCTTGTTGTCCGCTAGCTTTGAACTCCAGCGTAATCCACATACATGCTACTACTTCTAGAGGACTGGATTGATGTTTTGTGTGTCAGTTAGCTTTCCCCATTATCAGTGTCCCTCGCCATCAGGCGAACCCACTCTGACTTCAGAGAAACTTGTAATTTACCCCCCCCCCCAGTTAAAGATGAGAAGTTAACATTTTAACCCAACTGACCGGTGTAGGGGCAGAACCAGCAAACTCGGCATCAGTGCACCGGACGTTTAAGAACAAGCGGTCTTATCCATTCGGCCCCGCTGACCTCCCCTATCTCTAATTTGGTTGCGTCAGTATGGTCGACTAGCAGTGACTGTAATAATGGATCTGTGCGTCAGAAGCCGACCCCACAGTTTGATGTCTTGGGATCCGGTGAGTTTCTGAAAACTTTAACATGTATGGCGTGAATTACCAAAGCCTTAGCATATTTGGCATTCTTACTTTTCTGTCTTGTTTCAATCTCTCAGCTTGTCTGTCTATCTAACCTATTGCAAATATAACCATCAGTGTGTTTGTCTGCCCAATGTCTGTCTGTCTGCTTGTCTGTCTGTCTAACCGATTACAAATATAACCGTCAATATGTCTGTCTGTTTCTCTGTCTGTCTGTTTTTACTGATTAGATTTAAATACATCCATATGCCTATCTGTCTGGCTGTTTTTCTGCCTGCCTGTGTATCTGCCTGTCTATACATAAAGTTCGTTCGTTCTGTTTGTCTGTCTGAATGTCGAACCAATTATATTCACCCATTTATCTATCTGTCTATTTGTTTGTATGTTTGTCTGTCTGTTTCTCTATCTGCCTGTCTATCTGTTTGTCTGCCTGTCGAATCAATTATATCGACCCGTTTGCTTGCCCGTGTGTCTGCCTATCTGCCTGTTTGTCTGTCTACACGTCTGTCTGTCTGTCTGTCTGTCTGCCTGCCTACCGATTACGTATATCTCCGCTCATGAACTAACATCTCCATTTATCCGTCTGTATGTCTGTCTCTCAGCACGCTTGTCTGTCTCTGTATCCTATTAACTGTCTACTTTTCTATAGATTCCTCCTCCCCCACCTCCCTCCGGAGCTTCCATTCCAACATTTTCTCTAATCGTTCTGTCATCTGATTTCCACTATCACAATTTCTGTCACAATTCCTGTCCACATCATTTGTCTCTGACTTGTTTTTCCCCATTCTCCCTTGTCCCTTCACAATACTTCTTAACATGTCTCAAACCCCCATTTTCTCCAGGCGATCCCTTGTCATGTAACTGTTCCGTCCATTCCCCTCTGTTGTTATCTTGTCGTGTCTTGAAAGCTTCTTTCCCAACTAATGCATAACAGTTGTCATCCTGGTGTATTTTCCAGCTTCATTTGTCTCAACACCCATTAGGCCTCGCATCATTACCTGTTATCATTTGTATTTTAAACATGCATGTTTGCATTGATTCTTTCTTTCTTTCTTTCTTTCTTTCTTTCTTTCTTTCTTTCTTTCTTTCTTTCTTTCTTTCTTTCTTTCTTTCTTTCTTTCTTTCTTTCTTTCTTTCTTTCTTTCTTTCTGCTTGTCTGTCTGTCTGTCTGTCTGTCTGTCTGTCTGTCTGTCTGTCTGTCTGTCTGTCTGTCTGTCTGTCTGTCTGTCTGTCTGTCTATGACTTGAAGGACACCTGGGAATCTGCTTCCTTGTCCGGAGTGAGGGAGTTAGGAGTGAAGCATTTAGCCAGTTTCCTGTCTCCTTGCTGTCTATCTATCTGTCTGTCTATCTATCTGTTTCTCTGTCCATCAGCTAGTCGAATTGTCTGTCCGAGTCATTGTCTAGTTCTCCCTTTTGGTTAATTGTCTGTCTACGCGTCTGTCTGTCTGTCGGTGTACCTATCTAGTTAGCCCTGTTGGTCAATGTTCTATCTCCGTGTCTGTCTGTCTGTCCGTGTACCTGTCTAGTTAGCCCTGTTGGTCAATGTTCTATCTCCGTGTCTGTCTGTCTGTCCGTGTACCTGTCTAGTTAGCCCTGTTGGTCAATGTTCTATCTCCGTGTCTGTCTGTCTGTCCGTGTACCTGTCTATTTAGCCCTGTTGGTCAATGTTCTATCTCCGTGTCTGTCTGTCTGTCCGTGTACCTGTCTAGTTAGCCCTGTTGGTCAATGTTCTATCTCCGTGTCTGTCTACAAGTGAACAAGACATCCTATTAGCTTCTGGTTCATCTGAAGTCTGTCCCACGTCAACAAAATAATCTCCGAAACATCAAATAGTTCCGGGCAGTGAGGACTCATCTGTTGTGATTAGGATCTGGTCTCAGCGCGGGAACGCAGATCAATACGCCATCAGCAGACGAGTCTGTCCTACATGAGAAATCCACCGCGGGGAGGGAGTCTTTCTATTTCAGAAAGCCACTATGGGGAGGGAATCTTTCTAGCTGAGAAAGCCACAACGGAGATGGAGAATGCTGGAGAGGAGAAGGGGGATAGAAAACACACACACCGGAAGTCACATTCTGACAAAATGACTGTTTTTGTTGGTCCGCTCACTGTGAACTCAAGCGTAGTTCACAAGCGTACTAGTACTGCTAGTGGTTGCTACTACTGGGCAGTGCACTGGACTGATGTGTGCCTGTGGGACAGCTTCCCCTTTTACCAGTGTCCCTCGCCATCAGGCGATCCCACTCAGACTGCTGAGGTGCTTGTAATTTATGTCCACCTGTATATATATATATATATATATATATATATATATATATATATGTTTAGTTTAGTTTAGTTTAGTCGATGGATCAACATCACATATATATATATATGTGTGTTTAACGTAAGCATTGCTTGTTTATTTCACAGATTTATCTGTTTGCCGATAAGAATCTTGTCCAAAAAACAGACGATGGAATCCTAAAACAGATCAAATACGGACTGTAAATGCTGATACATTGACGGTGCACACCAGAAAAATAAAAACAGACGGAGCACGCCAGAAAATAGACAATACACCAAGACATAGAGATTTTCTATCAAGAAACAGACCTGCCATGGCAGGATGGTGACCTATTTAGCAAGATACACAACTCACCATCAGTCTCAAGGCTGCCACCAGATTACTTCCGGCAAGAAACAGACTGTTTTCTCTACAACCCAACTGATATCACACACGTGAAAAGAAACAAAAACCAGACAACGTCTTGCAAGTCAACAGTCTGCTCAATTTCTTGCCCTGAGTTCCACTCAGCCAAACATGGCAACAGGGAAGCAGATCACATAATCAAACAAGTTTGCAACTTCCGGTTTAGTTATTTTCTCATTTTTCTGACCAGATTTTCAAGTCACACAAAACCGGGTTCAATAATTACTTTAAAAAAAGGATGTAAAAAAAGGAATAATTTCGAAACAAGCTTACTTGCTGGGCAGTGTGTGGATGGAGTACTTATGTGGTCTAGTTGAGTTTGTTTGGAGAAACTTGTTGATGAAGTGTTGGTGATTGGTGTTGGTATAGAGCGAATCAATACACTTGTTGACAAGGTTGTCATGGGCAACGGATCATCGTTTGATCAAGCTAGGACTGTGTACTTGGATATCAACGGCAAGGAAGAGAAGGTAAGTTGTATGTTGTATACTGCATGTTGTATGTTGTATATAGCATGTTGTATACAGCATGTTGTATACTGTATGTTGTATACTGTATGTCGTATGTTGTATAATATGTGTTGTATATTGTATGATGTATGTTGTATACTGTTTGTTGTATGTCGTATGCTGTATGTTGTATACTATATATTGCATGTTGCATATTGTGTGTTGTATACTGTATGTTGTAAGTTGTATACAACATGTTGTATGTTGTATACGTATATTACATACTGTATATTGTATGTTGTATACTTATATTGTATACTGTATGTTGTAACTTCAATGTTGTATATTATGTGTTGTATGTTGCGTCTCTGCTCCTACATATGTTGTATGTTACGTCTGGTATTCTATATGTTGTAGTCTGTATGTTATATGGTGTATGTTGTCTACTGTATGTGACTGCGTTCCAACGCATGTTGTATGTTATGCATGTTAACCGTCATTGTTGGCTGTCCAAGAAACATTCAACAATCTTCTGACGGTATTCCCGTGTCTAGAAGCTGGCTGATCTCTCACAGATAAGTACTGCAACCCTACATACGCCTAGACCCAGTCGCACCACGCCGCTCGCTTTTATCTCCCAAGACATTTACAGGTATACATGATAGGTTGGGTAGTAGCAGCAGCAGCAGCAGCAGTAGTAGTAGTAGTAGTAGTAGTAGTAGTAGTAGTAGTAGTGGTAGTAGTAGTAGTAGTAGTAGTGGTAGTAGTAGTAGTAGTAGTAGTAGTAGTAGTAGTAGTAGTAGTAGTAGCAGTAGAGTTGTAGTAGTGGTAGTAGTAGTAGTAGTTGTTGTTGTTGTTGTTGTAGTAGTAGTAGTAGTTGTAGTAGTAGTATTAGTAGTAGTAGTAGTAGTAGTAGTTGTAGTAGTAGTAGTTGTTGTTGTTGTTGTAATATTAGTAGTAGTAGTAGTAGTAGTAGTAGTAGCTGTAGTAGTAGTAGTAGTAGTAGTAGTAGTAGTAGTAGTAGTAGTAGTTGTTGTTGTTGTTTTTGTAGTAATAGTAGTAGTAGTTGTTGTTGTTGTTGTAGTAATATTAGTAGTAGTAGTAGTAGTAGTAGTAGTAGTAGTAGTAGTAGTAGTAGTAGTAGTAGTAGTTGTTGTTGTAGTAATATTAGTAGTAGTAGTAGTAGTTGTTGTTGTTGTAGTAATATTAGTAGTAGTAGTAGTAGTAGTTGTTGTTGTTGTTGTTGTTGTTGTTGTTGTAGTAATATTAGTAGTAGTAGTAGTAGTAGTAGTAGTAGTAGTAGTAGTAGTAGTAGTAGTAGTAGTGGTAGTAGTTGTTGTTATTGTTGTTGTTGTAATATTAGCAGTAGTAGTAGTAGTAGTAGTAGTAGTAGTTGTTGTTGTTATTGTTGTAGTAGTAGTAGTAGTAATAGTAGTAGTAGTAGTAGTAGTAGTAATAGTAGTGGTAGTAGTAGTAGTAGTGGTAATAGTAGTAGTAGTAGTAGAAGTAATAGTAGAAGTAATAGTAGTAGTAGTAGTAGTAGTAGTAGTAGTAGTAGTAGTAGTAGTAGTAGTAGTAGTAGTAGTAGTAGTAGTAGAAGTAATAGTAGTAGTAGGAGTAGTAGTAGTAGTAGTAGTAGTAGTAGTAGTAGTAGTAGTAGTAGTAGTAGTAGTAGTAGTAGTAGTAGTAGGCCTCTTTCAGTTCTGTAGGACTATAGAGATGTGTCGCGGGGGAGGCACCTGGCAGCACCGCTGGTGACTGTATGTGACCTCTCCAGGGCACAAGCCTGGGCAATGACATATAGAGAACCAGCTGTTGCCCAATAGCAAGTTCCCCCTCTCCACGTCGCCAGTGTCGACCAAGGGAAAGGCAGTAGCCAATGAAACTCGGCATCGGTGCCGACGCAGTAGTTGCCATAACTATGTTGTTTACAAATTGAACTGCCTTAGGGACTCCATCTCCCGATTTGTCCTCAGGATTTACTCCCGAAGACTTTCCCATCTGGGTATACCCGCAAGGCAGCGGGGTAGGTTGGGCAGATTTTTAAAAATCCACACCGATGTGCAATCGAACTCTTGACCTCCGGGCCGGCATGCGAGCGTCTAGCTACTACACCACCTGTGCTTACTTGAATGTCAACACCCGACTCTGATTATTACCACTGGTTGTACACGCAGGCACGGTCGGTTCTTTGGTATTACAATTACCGTTGTCTTCCTTCCTGCGTCCCGGCCGTAGGGGATAGTGACCCGCAGTTTTATAATCCCCAGACAAATCGAGTCGAGATTTTGAAATCAGTTGCGGGAGATTTGGAAGCAGGCTTCTTTGCAATGATTTCCACCGTATGAGGTGTTCGGCCGTTCAGAGAGCAATGGCAAACTACTGAAGGTAAAAACTACGGAACGCCGCTCTCATCTCAACACTCGACCTCTGGCCAGTTCTCCCGCCCCATGCACCCTCATGCCCCAGGTGTCTGCAAGGTCCCGTGTCCATCGTCCTGCTGGACGACGCCAGCCTGTTCTACCAGCAACCAGGTCTTCCATCACCGTACTTCCTGCTGGACGACGCCAGCCTCTTCTACCAGCAACCAGGCCTTCCATCACCTTACTTCCTGCTGGACGATCCCAGCCTCTTCTACCAGCAACCAGGCCTTCCATCACCGTACTTCCTGCTGGACGACGCCGGCCTGTTCTACCAGCAACCAGGCCTTCCACCACCGTACTCTCCAAGTCACTGACGTGTAATGTTACCACAGTATTTCAGTGTCCCACTCATGTTGTTGTTCGTAAGCTAGTTTTCTTACATGTTCAGATCTTGTACAATTCCAGAGTTGTTTTTCTTCTTGGTCCACGATATTCCAAGAACTTGTCTGTAACATTTGAAGTCAAAAGCCCCAGTTTTCTCCTCTATGATTGCGAAATTGTCCACGACAAACATGCACGTGCTGCCACAGGACAGATGCATGTCCTCAAACATTTGACTTGAGTTTTTTTTACTGGTTGTGCCATAGGTTCTTACATAATTAATTGCCTTGGGATGATAAATCGTCGTATTCAAACTTCCCGTGATCGCCACGGGCTTATAATTCAAAGTATAGTTAAAATATCAATATAGTAGTTGTCCCTATACAACCCGCGTAACCTGAATATATAATATAACATGTCTGCTACCAAATTAACATCTTCTAAGTCATAACTGTGACACACCCCTACTTCCTATTTTCCGCCATCGATTTTTGTTTAGACCAAACCGACTTTTTGTTTGGCAATGGATCTGTTACTACCGTTTCATCTCTGCGGGGTTATGGCCAGCCTGCCTCTAATTTCTTGTATATGGCAAACTCTCTAAGAAAGTTACTTGCAAACCCTTTACAGGACTTCACAGTCAACCCCAGCATCTTATGCCTGTTTGTCATTTCTTGGCAAGTTTACGTTCAGAAGTTTGCCTTTGCTTTTTGAACCACCGGCACTCATACCATTGTATGAAAGTAACGCCAGGCAGTCTGCTGCTATATAACCCACAGCTGTGTTTCGAACGTGGTGCACGTGATTGGGAATTGCGTCCGCAACCCCTTCGCCACGGCGCCGACTATAACAATATACTGAACTAAACTTACCCAGTCCATCGCAAACAGCCTATACATGCTGGGAGTGATTGTCACGTCCTGCACAGGACATACAGCCAGTTAACATCCACTCTCTATCAGTTTTTGTACTCCCCCAGACTTGTTGCTGTCACACACGTGTCAATAAGTTAAAATTAGTCGCCTGTCATTATTAGGACGTCGTAAACAACCCCATCATGCTTTGGCTGTTCGTGATTACTAGGCAAGTTTTACGTGCAGAAGTTTCTGAATGACGGACGCTCGGACCAACAAAATCAACACAAGGCAGACTACTTCCGAATATGCTGCTGATTTCTACCTCTCGTGTGTCGGAAAATTGTGAAACGCGGTGACAAATCACGTTTTATGTGGACGTCTAGACTTGTTTTGGTATGTACTTCCATTATTACATATACTGTGTAGGGGCAGGAGCGGGAGGGGAGATTTTAGGTAGGAAATACGAAGGGGGGGGGGAATGACGTGAAAATGTGGTGAAGGGGGGCACGAGCCAAATTTTTAGGTATGATATACGAAAGGGGGGATGACGTTCTGAAAATATGGTGAACGGGGGCACGGGCCAAAAAAGGTTGAGAACCACTGCTCTAATAAGAAAATCTCAATTTACACATTATCCTTTAACAAGAAACATCGGCATTTACATTTTTGAACAATATAATCGTTATTTACACATCGTGTCAACTAAAAGGGGGAAAAAGTCCACATTTTAATGTTTTAATAAGAAACGTCGACATTACAGAGGACAGCCTGGCAGAATGGCCGCTCATTCTTAAACATCCCGCATGCTCATGGCGAGGTAGCGAGTTCAACCCGTATACCTGTCAGTTGGACTGAAATGTTGACTTCTCGTCCTTGACTTGGCGACGTAAATCCTCTGAAGGGTGCGTTTGTCTGATGTCTAAAAACACTGGTAATAAAGAAAACTAATCCACTCGCAAAAATCAGTTTAGTGCACTAGAAGTAGTGGCACTTGAATGGACTAAGCGTGAGTTTACGACGAGCGAACAAGAAAAAAAAAACAAGTGTCACATAAATCATAAAAGTACCGGACACTAAAATTACAATCAATGTAAAAAACGGCTGACATGTGACATAACTCAACAGCCATCACCCTGTGTCGTTTGTCGTTTCCCCCGCTTCCTGCCAAGACCTAACACAGGTCGGTAAATCGATTTAACAATAATCCGGTGACGATGCAGATTCGTCGGCCATTACGTGAGACCAGCGTCAGAACCACGTGTCACTGGAAGATTCAATTACCAGAAATATACGCACTCAACCGCACAAATGGAGTTTATGTGTTTGCACTGTGCCTTTATATCTGAGATTGAGTTGTTAAATATCGCAGTTTCCTATCGCCATGCTAGTCCCACTAGTTGGCCGAGTCTTGTAACACACTCGATGTTGTAAACGTTGATAGTGTGAATTGGAGATCATCATCATCATCACCATCATCATCATCATCATCATCATCATCATCATCATCATCATCACGTGTCATGCCGGCTGGCGTAGGCGTTCATGACTTTCCACAGATCTCGGTGTTTTGGATCAACACTGCTGATGATATTTCTCCATGCCAGTCTCAATCCATCCAAAATAATTGATCTTGGTCTGCCTCTGTCTCTCTTTCCCTCGACCTCTCCATTTATCCAATGATGTTCTCCAATGCCTCTTTTCTCACGACATGACCAAAGAAAACTGTTGGTCTCTTTCTTATTGTTGTATATAATGTTCTAGTTTCATTAGCCTCCTTCAGGCAATCGTCGTTAGTTACGTTGGCAGTCCACAAACAACAAATAAATGCTGGGATTGACTACAATGTCAGTAGAGGACAATCAACTAACGTGAGCACTCTCTATCCGACATTCAATGGTTGTGGCTTGATTGCACCTTGATACTTTCCATTGTTCACATAGGGCAGTGAGGAGCATTTCGTGTGATATTCACTGGCACAGGAACGGAGCAATATGGGGACGACCCGTTGCCGTGAAGTTGGAACCGTGACTAACTAACTAACTAACTAACTTTCCATTTTCTGAAATGCAGCTTTTCCCTGCCCTATACTGCTTTTAATCTCCGTCACGCATCTTCCATCTGATGTTATAATTACCTCTAGGTATTGCCACTTATCAACTGGATTAAACATGATTCCTTCTATTGTTATCTCACATTTTGATGTTATCTTTGCCTTTGATATAACAGTTGTTTCTGTTTCCTTGCTTTCAAGGATAGTCCTCTTTGGACTCTTTGTTGCTACGATACGCAACAGTTTTTGTAGATCTTTTGTATTTTCCGCCATCAATACTGTTTCATCTGCATAGCGTAGAATGTTTATATTATAACCCCTACCTTCTATTCGTGGCTTCTCTTTGATCTCTCATTATTGCTCCAAGAGAGAGAGAGAGCTTCAAGTACCTAGGAAGTATAATGTCATCAAATGGCAGATCAGAAGACGAGATCGAAAATAGGTGCAATAAGGCAAATCAACTCATTGGACAAATGGCACCAATACTAAAGAACAAACATGTATCAATAACTACTAAGAAAGCACTTTACAACACAATCTTCCTACCAACTCTGTGCTACCAATGCCAAACCTGGACAATGACAGAAAAAGAGAAAAGAAAAATCACAACAACAGAAATGAGGTTTCTGAGAAGAATACTCAACGTATCAAGAAGAGATAAGATCAGAAATGAAGAAATCAGGACTAAAGTGGGGGTTAAAGCTGCTCTAGATTTTATTAGAAAGCAGCAAGTCAAATGGTTTGGCCATGCAAGTAGGCTACCAGTCAACAGCATGCCACAACAAGCAATGATGTACAGACCAGATGGAAACAGAGGAAGAGGCCGACCACGTAAACGTTGGACGGAGGGAATAACAGAATCCATGGAAATGTCGATATACGAAGCCCATAACCGGGCACTCTCACGATGTTTATACTTCACCTCGACACCGCAAGGTACAAGAGGAACATGGTGAGATGAGATGAGATGAGAGAGAGAGAGAGAGAGAGAGAGAGAGAGAGAGAGAGAGAGAGAGAGAGAGAGAGAGAGAGAGAGAGAGAACGAACGAACGAACGAACAAACTTTATTTTAAAAGGGTAACAAATTGGACACGCAGGCCCGTCTTACATTCGGCCCTTTCGATCACTCATCTTTCATTCATCAAATGTGCATGTTACATTTACATAGGGGAAAAAAAAAATTGTCAAATGGATTTTGTAAGCATAAACAGTGTATATTACACATGGGGAAAAAAACATTGTCAAATGAAAGTTGTAAACATAAACAGTGCATATTGCAATGTTGTGAGACACGTCACCCATCCACCCTCACACCACGCAGCCACCCACACATCCCTCAGCCACCCACACATCCCCCACCCACCACACCCCCACCCACACATACCTCCACGCACTCACACACTCAGGCAAACATACATGCCGTCACCCATCCAATGATTCCCCCACCCACACACATTTCCCCACCCACACATACATCCCCCACCCATCCCATAACCGACACGCACACACACCCACCCACATATTCTCCACCACCCACCCACACATCCGCAACCACCCAGCAAGACACACATCACAAAACCACACACACATACCCCGTCAACCCACACATCCCGCACCTATCCACACATACATCCCGCACCTATCCACACATACATCCCGCACCCTCACAATTTTCTCCAACCGACCCACACACACATCAGCCAACCTACACCCACTCACCCACCCTATATCCGCCACCTCTCAACTACACATCCCCCACCTATACACACATCCCCACCCACAAACACATCTCCCCAGAGAGAGAGAGAGGGGGAGAGAGAGAAGAGAGAAAGAAAGAGAGAGAGAGAGAAAGAAAGAGTGAGAAAAAGAGAGAGAAGAGAGAAAGAAAGAGAGAGAGAGAGAGAAAGAGAGAGAGAGAGAGAGAGAGAGAGAGAGAGAGAGAAAGAAAGAGAGAGAGAGAGAGAGGTGATCTGGCTAGGAAACACAGGCATGTCTTTTCGTAATGGCCCTCATTATTTGCCATTCTAATTGCTGTCATTTGTTTCCAGTAAATATTCTTTATTATTCTGAGTTCTTTCCCATCAATTTGGATATCTTACAAAATTCTCGTAATTTTTTTCGTGTTTATCTTGATCAAATAACGTGTTAAAATCTTTCAAACACAACTGTGTCTTTCTCTGCCTCTATTGATCTCTCTATTAGTGTTCGAAATGTGTATTGCATTACTTGTACTTTTCCTGAGACAAATCCATTCTGTACTACCACAGTTTCCACCCGTCACTTTCTTGGCCTACTTCTGGCGCCGTATCCAGATGTTGTTGTTGTTGTTGTTGTTGTTGCTGTTTGCTTTTATAGGCAGTTTATCCGGTATTATTCTCATAAATGTTCAGAGCTCTTTATTTGTTGTCTCTCTATAAAGTCGACGCATGGTTTGAGGTCTATCGTATTTCTGATGTCCTCGTTTCTCATTTTGGCTCTTCTGGAAAACCTTAACAGTCTTTTACAAGCATTTCAGTTCACGTGTGACGAGTTGTCTCTCTGGACTTGTTGGCTACATGACTAGTTGACGTGATGGCGCATGTGACGAGTTGTGTGCCTTGATTCATTGGCACATGTGACGAGTTGTCTCTCTTGACTTGTTGGCCACATGACTAGTTGACGTGTTGGCACATGTGACGAGTTGTCTCTCTTGACTTATTGCCATATGTGACACGTTGTCTCTTTTGACATGTCGGCACATGTGACGAATTGTCTCTCGCGACACGTTGGCACATGTGACGAATTGTCTCTCTTGTCTTATTGACACTTGTGACGAGTTGTCTCCCTTGACTTGTTGTCACATGTGACGAGTTGTTTCCCTTGACTGTCCACATGTGACGAGTTGTCTTCCTTGACTTGTTGGCAAATGTGTCGAATTGTCTGTCATGTAATCAGAAATGAGAGAGCCCGTCACATCGCAAGCAACTCGTCACACGCAGAAATACGACCACTCGTGAGCTAGTTAGTTATTATCTGATTTACTTTACATTTGTGTCAACAATAAATCAATACAATATGAACCTAAAGGTCAGGCACCATGAACCAATCAGAACAAACTATACAGACATGCCCGGAAATCGGCTCGATGTGGATCTCGGCGGCCATTATTCTGAAAGCTCGTAGAAAAACAACAAAATCGACCGTTGGTGGGGACACTAATCCCGTCTTGTGCGCTTCTAGTGCGCCGTGAAACCCAACCACACGATAATGTGTGGCCATTGCAGCTTGTCGGAGTCAGTCTGTGCATGTGTGTTTGAGTACAGCAGTTGTGTGTTGCCTGAAAGTATTTTGGAGTTCATTAGATATTTCGCTGTTTCTTCTTTTTACTGTTGTTGTTGTTGTTGTTGTTGTTGTTGTTGTTGTTGTTGTTGTTGTTGTTGTTGTTCTTCTTCTTCTTCTTCTTCTTCTTCTTCTTCTTCTTCTTCTTCTTCTTCTTCTTCTTCTTCTTCTTCTTCTTCTTCTTCTTCTTCTTCTTCTTCTTCTTCTTCTTCTTCTTCTCCCCTCCTCCTTCAAGTGCCTAGCCTCTCTCTAGACTTTCCTCGTCCCCTTTTTCATCCTATCCCCCTTCTTCTTCTCCTTATCCTCCTTCACGTGCCTAGCCTCTCCTAGTAACTCTTCGTCCTCCTCCATCCCATATTCTTTCAACTCCTCCTTCTTTTTCTCCTCCTTCTCCTGCATATCTCCTCCTCCTGTCCTCGCCCTCCTCCTTCTCATGTTCTTTCAACTCCTCCTCCTCCCCTCCTCCTGCATATCTCCTCCTCCTGTCCTCGTCCTCCTCCTACTCCGTCTAGTGCCTAGCCTGGAACAGACACCGGTGCTCGTGATTCCCCACTCCTGTCTGTCCTCCCACATATTCACGAGGATAGTCTTGGTTATGCTATTACATCTTGCCCAGATATCCAAGCTTTCCCCATACACCTTCCCTTGTCCTCCCTTGTTTTCTCATATCTTCCATTGTCTTCCCATTACTCCCCTTGTCTTTCTTTGTCTTCCCCTGTCTTCCCTTTTCTTCCCTTATCTTCCCTTGTCTCCCTATGTCTTCCCTCGTCTTCTCTTCCCAAGTCTTCCATTGTCTCCTCATTTCTTCTTCCCTTGTATTCTCTTGTCATCTTATGTCTTCCCATGCCTAGCCTTGTTTTCTCAGTTTTCTCTTGCTTCCCATGCCTTCCCCCTTCCCATGTCGTCATACGTCTTCTCATGTCTTTCCGTGTATCCCAATGTCTTCCCATTTATTCCCATGTATTCCCATGCTTCTCACGTCTTTCATTGTCTTCCCATGTCTCCCCCTTGCCATGTCTTAATGTGTCTTCCCATACGTTTCATGTCTTTCCTTGTCTTCCCATGTCATCCCATGTCTTCCATATCTTCCCAAGCCTCCAAGTGTCTTCCCATATCATCCTATGTCATCCCATGTCTTCCAATGTCTTTCCTTTTCATCCCATATCGTTCTATGTCTTCCCATTAATTTCCATGCTTCTCATGTCTTTCCTTGTCTTCCCATGTCTTCCCATGTATTCTCATATTTCTCGTGTCTTTCCTTGTCTTCCCATGTATTCCCATGTATTCCCATATATTCCCATGCTTCTCATGTCTTTCCTTGTCTTCCCATATATTCCCATGCTTCTCGTGTCTTTCCTTGTCTTCCCATGTCTTCCCATGTAATCCCATTCTTCTCTTGTCTTTCCTTGTCTTCCCATGTCTTTCCATGCCTCGCCTTCCCAGTGTTTCCTATAAAGGTTAATGTCTCTATTCTACCTCTGGTGTTTATCATCCAATAATTTCACC
>OY992891.1:2543425-2550925 GCA_963921405.1 Cepaea hortensis
TTATAATAATGTAAGCAATGACAACTTATAATAATGTAAGCAATGACAACTTATAATAATGTAAGCAATGACAACTTATAATAATGTAAGCAATGACAACTTATAATAATGTAAGCAATGACAACTTATAATAATGTAAGCAATGACAACTGATAATAATGTAAGCAATGACAACTGATAATAATGTAAGCAATGACAACTTATAATAATGTAAGCAATGACAACTGATAATAATGTAAGCAATGACAACTGATAATAATGTAAGCAATGACAACTGATAATAATGTAAGCAATGACAACTGATAATAATGTAAGCAATGACAACTTATAATAATGTAAGCAATGACAACTGATAATAATGTAAGCAATGACAACTTATAATAATGTAAGCAATGACAACTTATAATAATGTAAGCAATGACAACTTATAATAATGTAAGCAATGACAACTTATAATAATGTAAGCAATGACAACTTATAATAATGTAAGCAATGACAACTTATAATAATGTAAGCAATGACAACTTATAATAATGTAAGCAATGACAACTTATAATAATGTAAGCAATGACAACTTATAATAATGTAAGCAATGACAACTTATAATAATGTAAGCAATGACAACTTATAATAATGTAAGCAATGACAACTTATAATAATGTAAGCAATGACAACTTATAATAATGTAAGCAATGACAACTTATAATAATGTAAGCAATGACAACTTATAATAATGTAAGCAATGACAACTTATAATAATGTAAGCAATGACAACTTATAATAATGTAAGCAATGACAACTTATAATAATGTAAGCAATGACAACTTATAATAATGTAAGCAATGACAACTTATAATAATGTAAGCAATGACAACTTATAATAGTGTAAGCAATGACAACTTATAATAATGTAAGCAATGACAACTTATAATAATGTAAGCAATGACAACTTATAATAGTGTAAGCAATGACAACTTATAATAATGTAAGCAATGACTGTCATTTACTGCCAATATAGTACCTTGCGGTGTATGGCAGAGGGGTCTTTGAGCCTGAGGAATTAAGGCCGCCTGGCTAGTGCAGTCGCCGCGAACTGTGCAGGTTAGGATTTTCTTTTTGCCCCCGACAGAAAAAAATCCCACACCTTACCGAGGGATCGAACCCGGGTCTCCCGAATGAGAGTCCGGCGTTCTAGCCACTCGGCCAGCCGCTCCTCCCAATGAGCAATGACAACTTATAATAATGTAAGCAATGACAACTTCATTAAAATATCAGAGAACAGAAAGGGGTGGAGAGTCGTGATCGCAGATGCCTGCTCCCAGACCAGGTGTACGAAGTAGCAGGAGGAGGAGGAGAAGGAGGAAGAGGAGAAGGAGGATGAGGAAGGGGGGAAATCGCTGTCTTACGACTTGCACAATCGACACCACCACTTTGGACATCCAATACAGGATGTTAATCGGTGTAAAGGTGTAAGGATCGACTTCACTGCACCGGTGTATATCCCACGCGGCTCCATCTTATTCCCCAGAGCGGCCTGCCAAAAGCTGAACACAAAACACGAACTCTGTAGCCCCAGCGACGACCCCCAGGAGTTTCCAAGAAAACAGCACCCTTGAACCGAATGACAAATTCCGGAATCGAACCCCAACCTTCGGAGCGCGAGGCATTCGGTCAAGGAGACCAACTTCTCCCTGTCCAGGAAATGCAATAAAGGAACAGCAAATCCCAAGTGACACGGGAAAGAAAACAACAGCTGAGCTGAAGAACAAAGACAGAAGATCCTGAAATAAACAATCTGTCTGTAGACATCTCATTGCGTCGTGACATTGAACGCCATGCGGTACTTTCACAGCGCCATTTCTTACAGGCGGGCACAGTTACCGATAATTAGAACGAGGTTCACGTCTGCGAGAGTGGTCTGGTGGACAGACAGCTTGTCTCTGGTCTGACGAGATAATCTCCCGCCCAATCTTGCCTCAATCTTCTAGACTTGGTTAGGTCAATTCCTGCTTCTCCGTTGCTGTCTTCTTCCTGCATGCTGTGAATTTGGTGTCTGTGTTTGTCTGTTAGTATTGCTCAGTTTTATTTTTATACTTTTCATTGCTTCTTCTTTTTGTTCTTCTTGTTCTAATTCTTGTTCTTGTTCTTCTTGTTCTAATTCTTGTTCTTGTTCTTCTTGTCCTTCTCCCTCTTATACCCAACCACAACCTCTTCCTCCTTATTCTCCCGCCGCTGCTTCCCAACCTCCCTTCATCATCATCATCATCATCATCATCATCATCATCATCATCATCATCATCATCATCATCATCATCATCATCATCATCATCATCATCATCATCATCATCATCATTATCATCGTCATCATCATTGCTATAATTAAATAGAGTGCTTTATAGCATACAGTTTCAATATCTACCAGTTTTATAATTCATGTATTTATTTATATATATAATTGATTCTTATACATTTTAATCTCTCTCTCTCTCTCTCTCTCTCTCTCTCTCTCTCTCTCTCTCTCTCTCTCTCTCTCTCTCTTTCTCTCTCTTTCTCTCTCTCCAATTGCTACAATCATCACAAACTACGATATAAAAAGACAACATAGCAACTGTCTACGATAGAAAGAGATAAAGCAACAACTGTCAATGATAGAAAGAGATAAAGCAACAACAGTTAATGATAGAAAGAGATAAACCACCAGCTGTCAACGATAGAAAGATAAAGCAACAACCTTGTCAACAATAGAAAGATAAAGCAACAACTGTGTCAATGATAGAAAGAGATAAAGCAACAGCTGTCAATGATAGAAAGAGATAAAGCAACAACTGTGAATGATATAAAGAGATAAAGCAACAACTGTCAATGATAGAAAGAGATAAAGCTACAGCTGTCAATGATAGAAGGAGATAAAGCAACAACTGTCAATGGTAGAGAGAGATAACGCAACAAACGTCAATGATAGAAAGAGATAAAGCAACGGCTGTCAATGATAGAAGGAGATAAAGCAGCAGCTGTCTATGATAACAAGAGATAAAGCAACAACTGTCAATGATAGAAAGAGATAAAGCAACAACTGTCTATGTTTCGTATTATAGTGAGTGTATGTGTGTGTGTGTGTGTGTGTGTGTGTGTGTGTGTGTGTGTGTGTGTGTGTGTGCGCGCGCTTCCGTTTGTGTAAGTAAAGTACCAATCAACAACCAGGCTTTGACACTTTGTTGTGTTATTGTGTGCGTGTGTGTGCTCGCGCGCGCATGTGCGTGTGTGCCTAATTAAAGTACCATCCAATAGGCAGACACTGACTCTCTGATGTGACTATTGCAGACATGCTGTCATCTCTCTCCGGGACAAGAGCGGCGCCCACGTGCCAGTCTCTCCCACCATGCCCCTCAACACATCAGCGTGAGTACCTTTCCTCTACTATATTCAACAATTATATAATCTTCTACATTCTGTCTGTACTTTCCTCTACTGTGCTCAAATACCATGTACTGTTCCACACGCTGTCTGTACTTTCCACTACTATAATAACATTCCATGTATTGTTATACGCGCTGTCTGTACTGTACTCTACTATAATAAAATTCCATGTATTGTTATACGCGCTGTCTGTACTTTCCACTACTATAATAAAATTCCATGTATTGTTATACGCGCTGTCTGTAATGTACTCTACTGTACTCAAATACCATGTACTGTTCCACACGCTGTCTGTACTTCACTTTTTTTGTAAAAGTTAGTTTCATGTCCTTTACATGACGCAGCAGTCAACCCCAGCATTCTTTGGCTGTTCATAATTCATGGGCATGTTTACGTTCAGTAGTTTGCCATTGATTGCTGAACGACCGGCACCCATACCACTTCACTAAAAAAACAACACAGCTGTGTTTCGAACGCAGGTATTTGGGATAACGAACTGCGCCCACAACCTCTTCGATACCATGTACTGTTCCACACGCTGTCTGTACTGTCCTACTGTTCCACACGCTGTCTGTACTGTCCTACTGTACCACACGCTGTCTGTACTGTCCTACTGTTCCACACGCTGTCTGTACTGTCCTACTGTCCATGGCATCAATCATACAACTGTGCCAGTCACGCTGGCCCAGTCCTGGGGTTACACCCCACCTGAGACTGGGATCTTTCGTGATCACATGGCCCCGGGGTCGACCCACATTGATTAAAAAAATGTACGATGCAATTTTCATAGAGGTGATGGTAACGTGTATGAGACTGACCATATCAGCCATTGGTGTCGTTTGGTTAAGAATATGTAGCTATACAGCAAGTTCATTACATAAATTAGATGCAGAATTCACGATGTGTGATATGAGGAGAAATCGAATTGGAATTTGGGTGACAACGGGCAAGAAAACAGCATGGGGAAAAGAGCAAGGGAAAGACAGTCGAAGATACTCGGATAGCCTGGCCACATGGGATGATCGAGGCGAGTGGTCAGAGACTGGTCAGAGACTGGTGATCGTGTGGGCTGGCCATACCAATTCCCGAGACTTATATACATGGTCTATGATGATAATGATGATGATGAGGAGGAGGATGATGATAATGATAATGATGAGGATGACGAGGATGGTCGAGTCAAGTACAGAGACTGGTCAGAGACCGATGCTGATGTGAGATGGCCAGTCCGACTCCAGAGAAGTATATACATGGCCTATGATGATAGTGATGATGGGAATGATAATGATGATGACAATGATGATGATAATGATGATGATAATGATGATGATAATGATGATGATAGTGATGATGGGAATGATAATGATGGTGATAATGATGATGATAATGATGATGGGAATGATAATGATGATGACAATGATGATGATAGTGATGATGGGAATGATAATGATGATGACAATGATGATGATAATGATGATGATAATGATGATAATGACGATAATGATGATAATGTTCATGATGATAAGGATGATAATAATGATAATAATGATGATGTAATGATAACGATGATGATGAGGATGATGATGAGGATGATGAGGATGGCGATGCTGACGACGACGACCATATCATAAACATGCCACTGTGTCATAGGCTCCAGTTATTGAGCCTGTGACTTTGACATAACATCACTCCCGACTGCTGATGGAAGGTGAGCGTGTGTGCGTAATCCATAATGTGGAGTTAGCACATTGACACGGATGTCAGGGGATCGATTCCCCACGGGACGGTGTACTGTTCCCAGGCACGACACACTGCGGGGAGATAAGAACGAACGAATGAGCTTTAGTTCACACGAGTGAGGAATGGAGCACACACAACACAGTGTGAAATAACGGAAGAAACACAGGGAGAAAACACAGAGGAAAGGATGTGAAATAAGGGAAGACATGTAGTAGTGAGCACATAAGACAAGATGTGAAATAAGGGAAAACATGTAGTAGTAAGCACATAAGACAAGATGTGAAATAAGGGAAGACATGTAGTAGTGAGCACATAAGACAAGATGTCAAGTAAGGAAAGAAACAATGTAGAAAAACAGAAGAAAAGATGTGAAAGTATGTAAGAAAGACGAAATTTAATAAGGGGAAAAGGATTGAAAGAATGAAAGAAACACTGAGTAATATAAGGGAAAAAAGAAATGAAAGAATTAAGAAAAAACGGAATACATTAAGGGAAATTGATATATGAAAGAACATAAGACAAACGGTATACAAAAATGGTAAAAAAGATGTGACAGAATGTAAGAAAGACCTATTAATTTAAGGGAAGAAACATGGTAGGAAACACAGATGAAAGATGTGAAAGAATGCAAGAAAGACGGAATACAATAAGGGTAAACATATACAAGAATGCAAGAAAGTCGGAAAAAATAAAATAAAAGAGATGAGAAAGAATGTAAGAAGGATGGAATAAAATAAAGGGAAGCAAACCAATAGGAAACACAGAGGAAACATGCTAAAGAATGTAAGAAGAAACGGAAGGATATAAAGGGAAACAGATACGAAAGAAGTTAAGAAAGGCGAAAATAAAAAGAATTATAATAGGAAAGAAAGTAATAAAAATCAGAGAAATAAATAAAAAAAAAAAAAATAAAAAAAATAAAAAAACATCCCACAAAGAGTTAGAAAAAACGGAGAGAAATAAAGGAACAGGATATGAAATAAAGTAAGAAATAAAGGTGGAGAAGAGGGGGGGGGGGGTGGTTGTGAAACAAAACGAACAAAGAAGAATAATAGAATAAACTAAACACAGAAACCATTAACTGACAGAGTGAAAGAAAAGAAAGAAATGATAAATGCGAACAAATACAACACAAGGAACTAAACGGGACGAGAATGCACGGGTAATGGTACACGACAGAGTAATCAGGCAATGGTAATTGCTCACAAAGTAAACACCATTTGAAAAGCAAATTCCGGACTGAATATTCATAGTTGAAGAAGGGCGGGGAGGAAACGCTTTAACAAGAAGGTATGCAAGAGTGACAGAGAGACTGGAATGACATGATACGCACGCACACACACGCGCGCGCTTGCGCGCACGCACGCACGCACACACACACACACTAATATACGTAGGTAATTTATCAACAGGAATCCCTATAAAGTACACACACACACGCACACACTAATATACGCAGGTAATTTATCAACAGGAATCCCTATAAAGTACACACACACACACACACACACACACACACACACACACACACACACGCACACACTAATATACGCAGGTAATTTATCAACAGGAATCCCTATAGAGTACACACACACACACACACACACACACACACACACACACACACACACACTAATATACGCAGGTAATTTATCAACAGGAATCCCTATAAAGTACACACACACACACACACACACACACACACACACACTAATATACGCAGGTAATTTATCAACAGGAATCCCTATAAAGTACACACACACACACACACATACACACACACACACACACACACACTAATATACGCAGGTAATTTATCAACAGGAATCCCTATAAAGTACACACACACACACACACTAATATACGCAGGTAATTTATCAACAGGAATCCCTATAAAGTACACACACACACACACACACTAATATACGCAGGTAATTTATCAACAGGAATCCCTATAAAGTACACACACACACACACACACACACACACACACACACACACACACACGCACACACTAATATACGCAGGTAATTTATCAACAGGAATCCCTATAAAGTACACACACACACACACACACACACACACACACACACTAATATACGCAGGTAATTTATCAACAGGAATCCCCATAAAGTACACACACACACACACACACACGCACACACACACTAATATACGCAGGTAATTTATCAACAGGAATCCCTATAAAGTACACACACAGACACACACACACACTAATATACGCAGGTAATTTATCAACAGGAATCCCTATAAAGTACACACACACACACACACACACACACACACACACACACACACACACACACACACTAATATACGCAG
>OY992891.1:2568425-2595925 GCA_963921405.1 Cepaea hortensis
TAAGTTACCAACGCGGAGAAAACCGCTACCAATTCTCGCGCAACGTCACGTTACTTACGAGAGTATACGAGATTACGGAGAAAGTCGTGTAACCTCTAGACCAGAGAGACCGGCAGTGACATAGTACCACTGTTTTATCTATACTGCCTATTGAGTACCAACTTTATGTCTACCGATTTATTACCAATTTATTGTTATTACTACTACTACCGATTTAGCATCAGTTTATGACTAGTAACTCTTAATATACTACGGACCACTTGAAGTGGCCAAAGAGTCGACCCAATTTTTACCAGACTCCCACATAAAAAGTTTCCAGTAGTTAAATAATATGAATATGAGATGAAGAATAAACTCCGTTGCCATCGAGACAACCTCTCATGTAGTTGAGACACTACGAGGACAGACTATGTAAAGACTTCATGTCTGGTTTCTATTCTAGTAAATCTACGAGTTAAATTTGGTCATCTGCGTGTAGACATGTGTCACGATATATGAAGTCCATAAACGGGCACTCTCCCGCTGTTTATACTTCATCTCGACACCGCAAGGTACAAGAGGAACAAGATGAGAAGATGAACAAACGAACGAACGAATTTTATTTTCAAAAGGTTACAAGTTACCGTCTTACATTCAGCCCTTCCAATCACACATCTTTCTTTCACCAGTTGGGTATGTTACATTCACATAGTAAAAAACAACACATTGTCAACTGGAAGTTGTGAACATAAACAATTGCATATTACCATGTTATGAGACAGGCTTGTCTGTCGGGTTGTATATCCTTTATAGAATGTTGCACCCCCAACATTTATTAAGTAAAGGTCTCTTTGCTCGCCTTAGGCAGCCCGGGACATGCTGGTGTGGTGGGAAACGAGCCGGCGGACAGATTGGCTGGGTCTGTACCGCTTGGTGGAATATTGGTGCATAATAAGACAGGCATGGTTGTGGTCTTTGGGATCTCGTGTATAGTACAAAAGAACAGATAGATCATCACGGCTTGGAGAGAATGGTGCTGCAGGGAGTGACCTGAGGTTCTGGCCGACACTCAGGACTCTGGGGAAAGGCCAGACGGACACATAATCAGAACACTACTGGTGCCATTAGTATTGGGATTCTTCGCTGTCTGTTACAGATGAGGATGGAGCACGTATGGGAATATCTCGAGCGCTGTCGGTTCTTGGTTCAACTCAACGCCATAGGCGCATGTAAAACGTGGTGCTAGTCCCATGTTGGTATAGACCGACCGCCACCCGGTGGCTGATGTGGGCGGTGTCACGTGGGCCGCCTTTACTTGTCAACACACTTCTGGGAGCACATGTCAGGTCAGGTCTATCTGGGAGCACATGTCACGTCAGGTCTATCTGGGAGCACATGTCACGTCAGGTCTATCTGGGAGCACATGTCACGTCAGGTCTATCTGGGAGCACATGTCAGGTCAGGTCTATCTGGGAGCACATGTCAGGTCAGGTCTATCTGGGAGCACATGTCACGTCAGGTCTATCTGGGAGCACATGTCAGGTCAGGTCTATCTGGGAGCACATGTCAGGTCAGGTCTATCTGGGAGCACATGTCAGGTCAGGTCTATCTGGGAGCACATGTCAGGTCAGGTCTATCTGGGAGCACATGTCACGTCAGGTCTATCTGGGAGCACATGTCAGGTCAGGTCTATCTGGGAGCACATGTCACGTCAGGTCTATCTGGGAGCACATGTCACGTCAGGTCTATCTGGGAGCACATGTCAGGTCAGGTCTATCTGGGAGCACATGTCACGTCAGGTCTATCTGGGAGCACATGTCAGGTCAGGTCTATCTGGGAGCACATGTCACGTCAGGTCTATCTGGGAGCACATGTCACGTCAGGTCTATCTGGGAGCACATGTCAGGTCAGGTCCATCTGGGAGCCAATATCAGATGTGAAACAACTGGTGTCAATATTTATTGCCTGTTTGTGATTCACGTTCTGTTGTTTGCCATTGAGTTTTGGTTTGTTTTGTTGTTTTTGTTTTGAACGGCTGACTCTCATACCTGTGTGAACGGCCGACTCTCATACCTGTGTGAACGGCCGACTCTCATACCTGTGTGAACGGCCGACTCTCATACCTGTGTGAACGGCCGACTCTCATACCTGTGTGACTCTCATACCTGTGTGACTCTCATACCTGTCTGAACGGCCGACTCTCATACCTGTGTGACTCTCATACCTGTGTGAAAAACAAGGAAAGCGATCTGCTGCCGAATCATCTGTGAGTGACATCGAAGCCAGTGGGATGGACTGTGAACTTGCCTTCACTGCCTGTAAGACACAGACGTGCACACACACACACACACACGCACACACACGCGCACACACACACACACACACACACACACGCGCGCACACACACACACACACAGAGTACAGGAACGAATAAACTTTGTTTTCAAATGGTCACAAATTGGACAAGCAGGTCCGTGCATGCTATAGTATGTCCACATTTGGTTGCCTTCATTCACGATCAATTATTTTGAAAACTGTCTGTTGCATCGTTATGAAATTTTTCCAGCCGTCTTATATTTACCCCCACCCAAGGAATATGTCTTTGAAAGGTCCAAAAACAACTTAAATCATTGAAAGCGGCGACATTCCTTTGATCTTTTGCTGAACAACTAGTGATTTCTCGCTAACGAAGTTATTTTTACGGTAATGTGAGACATGTCAATTCTGTTGACACACAAAGGCGTATCCGGATTCGTATGAGAGTGGGTGCAATGAAAGAATTAGCTTAAATTCGACAGGGTCGGCTGCATTGCACTGGGTGTTTATCCCATATGGCTCAGTTTCTGTCCGCAGCGCGGAAAGCGTCGCACAAAGCACGAACTCCGTAGCTCCAGCGACAACCCTCGGGAGTCTCCGAAAAATGCACTCGTGAAATGAAGGACGCGGCCCGGAATCGAACATACAACCTTCGGAGCCCTAGTCAGACGGCTTGACCACTTCACCACGGAGAATCCCGAGAGGGGTGCAATGTGTAATATTAGTAAAAACAGAGAATTTACAGAGGCACGGGATAAATAATTTGTAAATTAACAGGAAAGTAGAAGGAATATATTTCTTACCTTATTTTTCATTTCCTTCTTGTTTCTTCAGTTATCAGTTATCAGTTGGGGTATCTTCATTGCACTCCGGACATGTCCATAGGTGCTCAGATCCTCCCCCCAGAATATGCATCAGCGTCCGGAGGCTAATAGTGCCAGTTCTGTGTTGGTTGACGAGGCGCCTTGTTTTCCCGATGTACCTCTCGCATCTGGCCGTGCCGAATTCTTACTCCCAAGTCTTTCATCCTGGACAGCGATGTGGATTCACTGACGTCAAAGTCCTCTGTTCTCGCCATATCTTTGAGGACATTAATAACATCGGCACGATCCATGGGCTGGCCATCTACAGGGGGTGCAGAGCCAGCCAGTTTATCAGCTCGTTCATTTCCCTCGACTTCCGCATGTCCCGGGATGAAGATGAAGGTGACTTTACGAACAACAGACTTCCGCAGCGACTCAGTCCACCGTCTACGTACAGATCCAGCTTCGACCTTCTGAATCATGCTCATCGAGTCACTTAGTACACACACGTTGGTATAATGCTGTGATTCTAGCCATATGAAAGCCTGTGTAACTGCCATCACCTCCATCGTCATGCTGCTCGAGGTCATAGAGTGGGCACCACTGGATTCTTGAACGGTTCGGCCCGCTGAATGGGCTGTAAATTCCCACGCACTTCTGTGCTGCTTTACAACAGATCCATCTGTATAGATGAGCACTTCGGGGCTATCTGAGTGTTCATAGATGAGCGCGTGGACTTCTGCATTGACAGCGACAGGGTTCTGCTCCCTGCACCGTCTGTCGAGTGTGATAATGCAGGAGAAAGTGCACTTAAAAGCTGGAGGCACCGACACCCATTTTTTGCCGGGGTTGATACTGGTAAGACTGCAGACCTGTCTGACGACTTCTTCTGCCCGACCCATCCATGATTTGTCTCTTTTTAGCCTGTCACCCTTTTCTCTGAATATAGCGTCATGTAGAGGTGCTGCTCATCTGCACTTATTTTTAAGAATGCACGAGCTCTCCAGATCTTGATCCTGTGTTCCATTGTCGGGAAGTCAAGGAGGTATCTCATTGATACACAGCTGGTGTCTTTCGTGCAGCCCAAAATGATGCGCATGGCTTCGTTTTGTACCTTTTCAAGTCTTCCAATCTGTGTAGGGCTGACAGTGAGGATGGCCAGGGCATACTCTGCTCAGACCTTAATCTGTGTCGGACGATTCCAGTAGGTTGATGATTGCTCTCGGTTGCATAAAATTCAATCCATCCTTTCTCCAATAGTCCTCTTCCTCTTTCAACACATGGTCCTCATATTTTTTTCCAGTAAATTTTATCAATATTTAATAGCGCAGACTGGGTTAGTATCTTGACGTCAGACAATTTGAACGTAGTATTGGCAGCTGCCACGTGTCCTTTAATTTAAGCCCACACAAGTTCTATAGGGTTTAAATGAGAATGATACGGCGGAAGTCTCAAGCACCTATGGCCATGCTCTTCTATCAACTTGTCAATTTGAAATGTCTGGCTTTTTTGCGTCTGTTTTACAAGGGACAACAACTGTAGCTTGAAATATGTTTCTGGAAATGGTATATTTTCCCTTCGGAGCCATATCTTTATTGCTTCCTTTGTGCTCGATGCCGTAGGTATTTTGTCTTCTTGGGCAACAACATTGTGATATGATGCATTGTCCATGATTAGACAAGACGGTCTATCAAGGGATGGAAGTACTGTATTCTCGAGCCAATCTCTAAATACATTACCATTCATCTCATTATGATAATCCCTATTGTCTGTATGCTTTGATACGAACACGAGCCCAGCATTCTGTAGTAAGCCATTATGAGTACTACCAGCATGGGCTATGACCAAACGCTGTCCTTTACTACTGGGCACATAACGTTTTATCTTTCCATCCATTGATTGCCATTCCTTTTCACTTGTGTGGTGCGCATTGATCCACGTTACATCCAAATACACTATGTCATAATTTTCTTTGCGCATTTCCCTTATTTCACGTAGGTATCTGCTTCTCATGGTTCCTAAATGCGGTTGCTCGCAAAGGATATTTCCACCTCCCTTGTACTTTCTAAAAGTGAAGCCTAATGTCCTTATAATTTTCCACAAAGTTGTTTTGGATAGATCTATGTTATTGTCCTTTCTCAACAAAACCCTCAGTTTTCTTACACTCACTGTTTCTTTGGCATCCATCATTTTTATAGTAATTCGTTTGATGACATCCTTGTCAAAGCTGTCTACAATTGCCTTTCTACCTACCGTTTGCTTATCGCGTGGTTTCATTCCAGATTCTTGCACCCATCGACGAAACGATCGTTTACTCAAACCTAATGCATGCACTGTTCTTTTTTCGGGATTTGTAACAGTATGAACCAGTTTCCTGCGATCAGCTTCTTGACAAAAATATGTGTACAACTTCATAGCGATGTTTTGAAGTGTACACAATTTCACTTTTAATCCCATTGAACAGTATTAACACATTCAAATATTAGCTATTAAGATTACATTAATGGTAAGATTTATTTATATAATCACGTTTCATGAAAGAACCCACAGTTTGACGACGCCTCTGAACTATAACACTCAGTCTGTGCAAAAACGAAAGACCGCAAGACAACTTTAAAAATTGCGCGAATGGATCTTGCTGAGCTGTAATACTCTAAAAATTAAGGCATTCATGGCGGGGCGGTAAAATATATACCTCATATAAGCAAAAATTGAAATCTGCTGTACAATCTCCAGAACAAACATTTTTTTGTTGGGTGGACATAATGATAAGGTTATATACTAAATCTCATTATTTTCCCTCAGTTGGTTACTGAGATATTCAATTTTATATTGAGGCAAAAAAAAAAAAAAAAAAAAAAACACACACACACTATACATTAACACTTAAAAAAAACATTGTTAAATAATTGCTGTGAACATAAACAATCCATGTCGCCATGTAATGAGACAGACGGGCAGACAGACACACACGCACGTGCACATACACTGTGACACTCACACATAAATAAGTACAAACATACGTACCTACATACACAGATTCATGCATACATCATTTACACACACACTCACAAGTATACACCCACTCAAAAACACACGAATACACAGTTCCTCATACAACAATACTCAATAACAATCACAAAACACACTAACTTTCACTCATACATGCATACTCTCTCTCTCTCTCTCTCTCTCTCTCTCTCTCTCTCTCTCTCTCTCTCTCTCTCTCTCTCTCTCTCTAAGAGGGAGAGAGATAGAGAGATGGGTAGAGAACCACGCTATAACATTCATTCATTCAGTAGCATGTCCTTCGCAGAACCTCGTTCCCATAACAACCTTCCGGAAAACTTCTCGATCACAAGCAAGATGTCCCGCGTCTGATACACCCATCTAGAGATCATCCGCTATGTGCGGCACCCATCTTCTCTTTGGCCTTCCTCTTCCGCTCTTCCCAGGCATAACAACCTACGTGAATCAGTATTTATGAGAGAGAGAGAGAGAGAGAGAGAGAGAGAGAGAGAGAGAGAGAGAGAGAGAGAGAGAGAGAGAGAACCATACTACAACAACCCCACACAAGTAAAGATTTATCTTATCCCCTGGCACCCACGCGCCATCTTGTGGAGTGCTCCAATGACCCGGAATTAATTTAATTTAGAAGACTACTCTTAGTGAAGCCATGTTCGTCCCGGGAGAACAGACTCAGCTAGGATATGTCCTGCCTGGGAGGAAGGACTCAATCAGGAAAGTAACGTAACCTAGTTATGTCTTTGACCATCCGCGACTCGGGCATGTGTAAATGAATCATCGTCACCGAGTGCCATCTCCGCAGAGACAGTTGCCGCTAATGTCTTGAGAGCTCATTGCACATTCTGCCAGCTTGTACGAGGGGGCTTCACGTGAAAACCTTAACATTGTGATAGAAATTACAATAACCATGTCATTGTTTTGTAACCTGTAAGTATTGTTGTTAAGGATATCAAGAGTGTTAAGCACGCGACATCACGGTACAGACTAACACGATGACGTCATAAAGATGGCCGCCTTATATTATATATATATAAGATGTAGGAGATAGACGAGGGCTCGAAATCATTCGCAGGCGATTTGGAAGAAGAGGGTTTCGCGTTTATTTCTATGGCATACGACGCCGTCCTTTCAGAAAATACTGGCAAGCTACCGAACTAAAAATGTCCTAATGAATCACAAACAGCCAATACATGCTGAGGTTGACTGCGACGCCATGCACATCACATGAAGCTAACGTTATATATATATATATATGGACGCACTAGACACGGCATTGATTGATGCATGAAACAGAATCACCGACAGAACACTTCAGACACACACATGAGCTGTTGCGCCGGCTCAGCAGCACTTGATCACACTTCCGGCGGATCTGCTTCACAATAAGGGAAGCAATCAACCGGAAGCCGGGATATATCCTCCAGACCGGAAGTTGTCCTGTGATTGTGCTTGTGTAAAGCTCACCTGCTACATTTCTTGCTGTTCTTATCTTTCATTTCTTTCTTACAACTATACGGCAGTTAATGTTATATTATATTATCTTTCATTTCTTTCTTACAGCTATACGGCAGTTAATATTTGTCTTAATTTTTTTTATTTCTTTATTACAGTTATACGGCAGTTAATGTTTGTCTTATCATTCATTTCTTTCTTAGATCTATTCAGCAATTGATGCTTGCCTTATTCATTTCTTTCTTAGATGTATACCGCAATTAATGCTTGCTTTATTAATTTATTTCTTAGATTCCTACCACAGTTAATGCTTGCTTTATTAATATCTTTCTTAGATCTATACCGCATGTAATACTTGCTTTATTAATATCTTTCTCGGATCTATACCGCAGTCAACGCTGTTCTTATCATTCATTTCTTTCTTAGATCCCTACCGCAGTTAATGCTTGCTTTATTAATTTCTTTCTTAGATCTATACCGCAGGTAATATTTTTTTTTTTAAATTCGCGTATCCTTTACATGACATCGCTGTCAACAGCAACATCTTTCAGCTGTCTGTTGATTTCTTGACATGATTACTCTCAGTAGTTTGCCATTACTTTCTGAGCGGCCGGCTCAGTTATCCCGCAAGTCACCAGCGGGGGTAGAACCGCTTCCAGTTCTCGCCCGCTACGAGACTGCGTGATAAACGGGATTACGGAGAAAGTGGTGTAACCCTCGGCCAGAGAGACCGGCACCACAGGTAATACTTGCTTTATTAATTTCTTTCTTAGATCTATACCGCACGTAATACTTGCTTTATTAATTTCTTTCTTAGATCTATACCGCAGTGAGTTCTTGCCTTATCATTCATTTCTTTCTCACAACTGAACTGCAGTTAAATGTTGTTGTTTTTTTTAACCGTACTTCCGAGGAGTGGCCACGGATTCCTCGCTATCCCATCAAGCTACTTGTAAGGCTGGTGTTTGTTTCTAATTGTGTTGACCAGTCCTGGTTCTTAGACAAGCGCTAATTAATAAGCAACGACAGGAGACTCATGTCCCGTGCCGCCCTGTCCTAGTGTGGGAGCCATGGTGGCGGAGTGGCTAGACGCTCGCTTGACCACCGGGTGCTCGTGGGTTTAATCCGCTTTGACGCGGATTCGAATTGTTAAAACTATTTTGAGCTCGCAGGTCGACCTTGTCTACAATAGGTACCAGCAATGTTTGGGGAGTAGAGGCGGACGGCGTGATCCCGACCACATCAGCCACTCAGTGCCGTTTGGTCTATAGAAATATAATTCGAGCACCATATACCCAAATGTGGCTTAAGGCTTGCCAGCTGATCTTTAATTACAGTCGTCTGTTCAATGGAGGAGGTGATCATGCTTCTCCACATCGCCTGGTCTCTCTCAGATTGGTTTGGTTTCGCTTGATGTTAATATAGAATCAATTTCGTAGCACACCGATATGTCCAAAAAATGCTCGCTCTCCCAAGGTGAACCTCGTCGTAGTGCATGCACTCCGCAACTCTGATGAGGAACCAGATGCGAGCTTACTAGAATTACGAAAGAAATTTACATTATGTGTGGGTAGGTTTTGCAATTGTGAAACTTAGCTTGCGCAGAAATGATTAAACTTACCTTGAGCAGATGTCTCATCTCGCCGTGCTCTAATCAGTGTCCAGTCGTCCAGGGAGTTGTAACGTGCCCTTTCTGTACAGAGAGGTCGCTGGTCTGTCTAGCTCGCCATAGGACATTCTCTTTGGGAGTCGCTCGCTTGATATGCCAGAAACGTGATTGGATCATCTGAGCTGAGATTTGCACAGCATCGAGTGGCTGCTTACCATGGCATTCCGGACATATCCTCTGCATCTGTGACCTTGTCTTGCTATTTCAGTTTATAATTTCTAAACCTTCATGAACACATCTTGTTGAATAGTTTTATCTTTACATTTTCTTGGCTAACGTCAGCTGTCTGTCTGTCTGTCTGTCTGTCTGTCTGTCCGTCCGTCCGTCCGTCCGTCCGTCTGTCTGTCTGTCTGTCTGTCCGTCCGCCCGCCCGCCCGCCCGCCCGCCCGTCTGTCTGTCTGTCTGTCTGTCTGTCTGTCTGTCTGTCTGATCCGATCAGACAATTTTTAATCCGGTGCCACGGCGAAACATTGTTTACCGAATTCATATAACACACTCATATACACATGCGTACACATACACACATTCTCACGCATACATACACACATTCACATAAATATGAACATTCACACGCGTATAGACATGCACAGGCATACACACATTCACACACATACGCACATTCACACGCATACGCACATTCTCACACATGCACACAATCACACGCAACCACACATACAGCACGCACGCATAGATACAAACAAACACAAACATGCATACACACGCACACAAACGAAGACCAAACAAACAAACACATCTAATTCTCTATCTTGTCCTGATAAACATGGAGTTAAAACATAAAAATAGAAATACAATAGAAAATAGAATTAACATTTGTACCGGAAGCTGAGTTGAAAGACGCAAAGGAACGACGGGAATTCAAAACTCCACCACTAATGAGAAGAGAGATCGGGTATCCAAGGAAACCATTATTTGTGAAAGTTACAGAAATGGACAAGATTAACATTTTCAGACACAATTAAGACACTAGAGGATGGACGGACTTCAATATCATGAGAATAACAGTTGTTTTGGAGAGGAAGTTTCAGGTCAAATAGTATCATGTTCGCTCTTATCTATGTCTGGTCACCATCATGTGCCATGGCGGTAAGCGTGGGCGGTAATGGCATGTCAGATCACACTATCAATAGTTTCTGATCAAGTATGCGCTCTTGTCTCAGTTATGCCATGTGACCTAACTATACATATGTTTATCTCTTTGCCTTCCCCTTCTCCTTTTCCTGTGTATGCTGTCAGTTGTCACTAAGTTATGTATTTTATTCTCCCCATAACATGCCCCCACGCCCCCCCCCCCCCAATCCTGAAGGTCTACGTCTAATTTCTGTAATCAATTTACGGCTTTCATTTGTTTCTTGTAGAAGTGTCACATTCTGTTTTCTGTATGTCTATGGTATTCCTTACATTTCTCCAAAACACCACATTTCCGCTGCCATTAGATGTTTTTTTCCCAGTTTGTCTGTTTATTGTCCAAGTTTGTCTGCTTATTGTCCAAGTTTGTCTGCCTATTGTCCATGATTCACATTCATATAAAAGTATAAGTTCTAATTAGAATTTCAACTCTTCTTTTCTAACTGCAAATCATTTTATTGGTCTGTATGTTTTCTATCTTGCTAAATGCCACCTTTACCATAGCGATTCTTGTTCTAATCTCTTCAAAGCATCTTCCATCAGATATTATGACTGTTCCGAGATAGTTGAACTGATTCACTATTGTAAGAATATGCCCATGTACCTGAATATTATAATGTGGTATTTCCTTCTTCCTAGTGACGGCCATAATCTCTGTCTTCTTACAGTTTACTTCTAACCTTTGTTTTCTACTTTATGCAACAACGGCATCTGCATGAACACAAGTGTGCAACAATGAGAATGGACATCTGAATAAATGCAGGTGTGCAACAATGAGAATGGACATCTGAATAAATGCAAGTGTACAACAATGAGAATGGATATCTGCATGAACACAAGTGTGCAACAATGAGAATGGACATCTTAATAAATGCAGGTGTGCAAAAATGAGAATGGACATCTGAATAAATGCAAGTGTACAACAATGAGAATGGACATCTGAATAAATGCAAGTGTGCAACAATGAGAATGGACATCTGCATGAACACAAGTGTGCAACAATGAGAATGGACATCTTAATAAATGCAAGTGTGCAAAAATGAGAATGGACATCTGAATAAATGCAAGTGTGCAACAATGAGAATGGACATCTGAATAAATGCAAGTGTGCAACAATGAGAATGGATATCTGAATAAATGCAAGTGTACAACAATGAGAATGAACATCTGAATAAATGCAAGTGTGCAACAATGAGAATGGATATCTGAATAAATGCAAGTGTACAACACTGAGAATGGACATCTGAATAAATGCAAGTGTACAACAATGAGAATGAACATCTGAATAAATGCAAGTGTACAACAATGAGAATGAACATCTGAATAAATGCAAGTGTGCAACAATGAGAATGGACATCTGAATAAATGCAAGTGTGCAACAATGAGAATGAACATCTGAATAAATGCAAGTGTGCAACAATGAGAATGAACATCTGAATAAATGCAGGTGTGCAACAATGAGAATGGACATCTGAATAAATGCAAGTGTACAACAATGAGAATGGACATCTGAATAAATGCAAGTGTGCAACAATGAGAATGGACATCTGCATGAAAACAAGTGAGCAACAATGAGAATGGACATCTGAATAAATGCAAGTGTGCAACAATGAGAATGGACATCTGCATGAACACAAGTGTGCAACAATGAGAATGGACATCTTAATAAATGCAAGTGTGCAAAAATGAGAATGGACATCTGAATAAATGCAAGTGTGCAACAATGAGAATGGACATCTGAATAAATGCAAGTGTGCAACAATGAGAATGGATATCTGAATAAATGCAAGTGTACAACAATGAGAATGAACATCTGAATAAATGCAAGTGTGCAACAATGAGAATGGATATCTGAATAAATGCAAGTGTACAACAATGAGAATGGACATCTGAATAAATGCAAGTGTACAACAATGAGAATGAACATCTGAATAAATGCAAGTGTACAACAATGAGAATGAACATCTGAATAAATGCAAGTGTGCAACAATGAGAATGGACATCTGAATAAATGCAAGTGTACAACAATGAGAATGGACATCTGAATAAATGCAAGTGTACAACAATGAGAATGAACATCTGAATAAATGCAAGTGTGCAACAATGAGAATGGACATCTGAATAAATGCAAGTGTACAACAATGAGAATGGACATCTGAATAAATGCAAGTGTGCAACAATGAGAATGAACATCTGAAATAAATGCAAGTGTGCAACAATGAGAATGAACATCTGAATAAATGCAAGTGTGCAAAAATGAGAATGAACATCTGAATAAATGCAAGTGTGCAACAATGAGAATGGACATCTGAATGAACACAAGTGTGCATCAATGAGAATGGACATCTGAATGAATGCAAGTGTGCAACAATGAGAATGGACATCTGAATAAATGCAAGTGTGCAACTAAGAGAATAGACATCTAAAGAATCTGAAGGATGAAGACATCTGTTTGTTTACAAAGAACAGATTATTGTGGACAAATAATTAAGCAAACATCTCTCTCTCTCTCTCTCTCTCTCTCTCTCTCTCTCTCTCTCTCTCCCCCCCCCCTCTCTGTCCTCTCACCCTCTGCAATTATCTGATTTCTCATTTGTTTGTTTTCACGTGGACACTTCCCGATCAGTTTCCCAATTGTCGTAGCAGTTTCCCTCTTCCTCCTGCTTCCAGTTTTCACACTATCGTGGTTTAGTGAGTCCCAGGTTTGTGTTACCTAAGTTTTATTGTATTGTGCTGTGTTATGTTGTGTTGTGTTGTGTTGTGTTGTGTTGGAGCATGTTCCTGGTCGGACAGTGTCTTCATGTTTGTGTTGTTTTGTGTGTTTGATGTTTGTTTGTTTGAGATGAAGACCGGTGAAAGTTTAGATTGATGGCTATGAGAGAGAGAGAGAGAGAGAGAGAGAGAGAGAGAGAGAGAGAGAGAGAGAGAGAAAGAAACAGAGGCAGAGAGAGACAGGGCGAGAGAGAAACAGAGGCAGAGAGAGACACGGAGAGAGAGAGATAAAGAGAGAGAGAGAGAGAAACAGAGGCAGAGAGAGAGACACGGAGAGAGAGAGAGAGAGAGATAAAGAGAGAGAGAGAGAGCGAGTAGTTAGCTAGTTGGTTAGTTAGTCACTTGGGTAGTTAGTTAACTATTTAGTTAGTCACTTAGGTAGTTAGTTAACTATTTAGTCACTTAAGTAGTTAGTTAGCTAGCTTCTTACGGTTTTTTATCTCTTACTTCTCGGATTATTATTACTGCAAGCTGAATCACCTATCATGGATTTTTATATCAATGTGCTCGTTGTGATTCTGAGGATGTGGTGAAATAGTTTTTAGATTAATACAAGTGTGTATTATCGCAAAAATGTGGGTTATATCTAATATTCATTTCGAGTGATAGTTGAACACTATTAAATTTCAACCAATCAAGTGCATGAGGCGTGTCAGATACAACCACGGGACCTCAAATTGCCCGCGGCGTGGCTAGATAACAATGCGATTGCTGCGTTCTTCAAGTTTAGTTAGTCGTAATATTATGCAATAATGTCAGGGGAAGGAGAGTGCTCCGTATTGGAAGTGAATGGTGAAAGGACTCGCTCAGGTTTACGATCGGCTGTCAATAAAACTTACACACTAAACAAAGAGAGGGCCGTGAAGAATAAGCTATCCAAGTGCATAAATCCCAACGGCCTAGTCGTCAAACATACCAACTCAGGACAGTGTGTTACTATTTCCTTCAACAACACACTCTATTATGAGGCATTCCGAACTTGCCTACTCAACTACTACAGGCTTGAACTAATTGAACACAGGCAAGATAAGCACGGGGCCCACGTTGAGGATCTGATTACGACGCCAGTGATTACGATACATTTGTACCGCAGTAAAAATAAACTCATGACACAGGGCAGTAATGAAAACATTAATTCCTGGCTAAAAGTAGATTTTGTTGAACTTGAAAACTCGACACAGACATTCACCGAATCTACTCATACGATGAGTGTACATGACAACATCAACACGAGGCCTGCCAACCCACCAGCGCTCTTGGCTATTGAATACCCAATGGAGCGTATCCAAAACAACATAGAACCCAATGTTGACATTGTTGAAGAAGTACCTGCCTCAGATAAAAATAGCATCTTAACTATCAATGGACATTCGTGCGACTGTAAACAGCGCATTGAGGAACTAGAACAATCACTAAAGGCGCTCATTGTCACTGTTTCAACCAACATTGAAGCAAAAAACAAGATAAGCAGTGATTACAATGCTCTCAAGACAGAAGTCGCACTCCTGCGAGACGAAAATTTGCTGCTGAGAAATACAGTTCAAATCTTACAGAATGCGTCCTCTACAAACCAAACCGATGAAGCATTTAATTCTCAAGCAACCGCTTCATCCTTGGGAAATCTTGGGGAAGCTCAATCCCACCCAGAACAGATAATCACTATGAAAACAACTCAACGCGCAGAGGAAGATAAAAAAACAACAAACACCTCAATGTGCAGACGAAGATAAACAACAACAAGCAGTCTACCCCATTGACGTCAAAATAAGCAATAGGTTTGAAGTACTTCAAGAAAAGTCACCAGAAAAATTACAGTGCTTTAACATGCTGCAAACGGGCAAGACAAGCCAACAAGATACATCGGGAGAACCACATGGAGACATAAAGACTGCTGATAATCGGAAATGGATGAAACAACGGTCGAGACGTGCTGACAACCAACATGTACAGACAGCACGACCTGACTGTACACATATTATACTAGGCGATTCCTTAATGAAAGGTTTATACAGCGACAGGATGGCCACATCAGACAAAGACATTGTTTCAATAATCCCACTGCCTGGGGCTGGTGTAGACCGGCTAACAGACAAGATTAGCAGGTTGGCTGTAAATCATAGTGTCAGAAGGGCAAGCGTACATATTGGCATCACCGACACCATGAACAACCAACAAATCACAGGGTCTCAACTGCTGGCACTCTTGAACGGATTACGTCACACTTTTCCTAACTCATCCATTTTCTTCTCCTCCATCATATCACCGAGTTATGGACACCAGCGCCGTCTAGCTGACATAAATAACAACATGTTGCAGAAGTTCTGTTCTCAAAACAAGATACAATTCATCAACAATACAGCATCATTCACTTCACAGGCTGGTGCACCAAAAAAGAGTCTTTACAAGGATCAAATACATTTATCTACATTGGGCACCAGTTTTCTCGCCAAGAATTTAAAATATCCAGAACGGACATACCATACATCCAATACGGGATCGCGCCGGACACTTTTAGCTACTCCTGAAACTCAAGCCAGACGACATACTCCCGTCACATCAAGTACCAATAGGACAGAAGTGTGCAGACCACTCATAACCACTGCACCTGAAATCCAAGCCAGACGGGACACTACCACAACACCAAGTCCGTTAAATACGTCGTCTTTCACACAGGAGGGTAATAATTACGAAGATATGATTCCTATTCTCCCCAGAAAGGATCCGACTCTCAGCAACAACGACGTGCCAGCACAACCTCCTGTTAGCCACCAACCAGAGGCTCTTGTTGGTAGTCATTACATACCCATGAGACATCATCAGTACCCATTTAATTGTAATCCAGAATGGTTGCACCTCACACGGTATAGCCCAGCTACACTTCGTCAAGCACTTATAATGTCGCTATACCAACAACCAACACAACCTGGTATTTACTAGCAACTTAGCACAAAGCTACACCGGATCTCGGTACAAGAAAGAGCCTCTCCTTAAACGTTTATCTGCATATTTGGTTATAACTTGATCTAGTAACGTATTAGGTTATAAGTTATTACAAACTATGACTGGTTTTGACTTTATATTAATTGATAGTACTTAGCTGTATAGCTTTTATAATAATTCTAATTGTGTTTTCACGGTGAGTGAGGGGGTCTTCACTGCTCTTCCTTACGGATCTGTGTACGTATTTTTATATATTTACAGAGATATTACTGTTTCTCTGTACTTTAGAGTGTGTTTTTGTAATAAGGGACGTAAGTTGTATTCACTTTGTGTGTGTGTGTTTTGCTTTTAAACTTGTGATTACGCATTGTTGAAATGTCTAATAAGTACGAACACTGGCTCAGGAATAATGGGCTCAGAATCGGGCATGTAAACATATGCCATCTATTAGGGAAGCTGCCCGAACTATCACTTATACTTAATCAAAATTTTCACATGTTTGGCGTTAGCGAAAGTCGATTAAATGGCAACATCTCAGATGATGACATCGCTATCAGAGGTTTTAAAACCATTAGAAGAGATCCCTATCAGAAACAAGAGACGGGTATTGCAGTTTATATTTCCAACTCGCTTAACGCCCACCGCAGGCTAGACTTTGAAACCTGTGAGATTGAGTGTGTATGGATAGAGGTTAAACTTCAAAATTGCATACCGCTAGTAGGTGGCTATCTTTATCGAAACCCCAGAGCAGGAAATATCTGGTATGAAAAATTCACCTCTATGATGGATGTAGTCTTTAGTAATGCTAGGGAAATAATATTGCTAGGTGACTTCAACATAGACGCTAACAAATCAAACAAAACATGGGAAAACATAATAGAGTCATATAATTTCCAACAGTTAGTCAAACAAGCCACTAGAATCACTAAATCATCTGCAACACTTATAGATCATATTTATACTACGTGTGCTGATAACATCACAGAATGTAGTGTACCTATCAATGCAATGAGCGATCACTATCCAGTATGTTGCACGTGGTCGAAAAGGGGCACCAAAACTCCCAAACACAAACATATAAGCATAAAATATAGAAATTACAAAAATTTCAATCGAGACGTCTTCTTACAAGATTTGGTCAACTCATCTCTAGATTATGTTTACCAGCTTCCTGACCCAGACGATGCTCTGGACCACTGGCTAAAGACCTTTCTAAGTATATTTGATAAACATGTTCCATTTAAGGAAGTTCGTGTTAAACATCACACAAAGCCCCCGTGGATCACACAGGAGGTAGTTGAACTTATGAGAGATCGCTACAGGGCTCACAAAAATAGAGATCTAACTATGTACCGTAGTCTGAGAAACAAAGTTCAATATGTTATTCGGAAGGAAAAGAAAAACTATTTTAAGAACATAGTAATAGATAAAACCAACACTAAAGATATATGGAAAGCAATTAATACCTTGACAAACAAACACAAATCATCACAATCATTACCATCAAATCAGGTTACATGTGATCAATTCAGTAGATACTTTCAGTCCGACATAAACCAACTGAAGGCTGCAATACCAGATGCGCCTCATGACATATCTTTATTATCATCATTCTGTGAGAACAAATGCTATGGACACATTTCCTCCAACATACCGCTAATGACGACAACTGAAGTATTTACTCATCTCCGTAATCTAAAAAACAATAACTCATCAGGACTAGATGGAATTAGTAGTCGGATCCTTCGCCATGCTACACCGGCGATCTGCGAGTCACTAACTTTTATATATAATCAATGTCTAACCAGAGGTCACTTCCCATCAGCCTTTAAAATCGCTAAAGTGTATCCTCATTTAAAGGCTGGTCCTCTAGACGATCGTCTCATGAGTAATTATAGACCAATTTCCATATTATCCTTATTATCCAAACCGCTAGAAAAGCACATCCACAAAACAACACTAGATCACTTAGTTCGCCATAAACTGATAGTTGACAGTCAGTCAGGATTTCGGCCAAAATATTCTTGCCATACGGCACTAACAAACATGATAGAAAACTGGCATCAAAATATTAACAACAATACTCTATGTGGAGCGGTGTTTATAGACTTTAGGAAAGCATTCGATATGATAGATCATACTATTCTAATTAAAAAACTAGAAACAATGAAAGTAAGTTTTAATATAGTGACATTAATAAAATCATTCTTATTAGACAGAAAGCAAGTAGTATCACACAATAAAGTTTTATCTCAAGCCATTACCATTAATATTGGAGTACCTCAGGGGTCTATTCTTGGCCCTCTATTATTTGCCATTTATATAAATGATCTTCCATTAAATCTGTCGTCGTCCTGCTATCTATTTGCTGATGACTGCACAGTATATACAAACGCTATTGATCGTAATGTGCTAGAATTATCCTTGCAACAGGAAATAAATAGTGTAGTTAACTGGAGTCATGCAAACCGCATGCAAATTAACATTACTAAAACAAAGTCTATGTTAATAGGAACCAAGCAAAGACTTCACACTCTAAACTCGCAGAGAACTCTTCAGCTGCACATTGGCAGCACGCCTGTAGAAAGTGTCACCGAGCACAAGACACTGGGTGTTATCATAGATCAAAATCTAACTTTTAACTCACATGTTCATGCTCTAGTTAAACAAATAGCCAAAAAAGTATACCAACTTGCCAAAATTAAAAATTTCCTTGACGAAAACACAAGAAAGATATTCTATACTTCTCATATACAAACACATATTGATTACTGCTCCACAGTCTGGGATGGATGCTCCAAATCAATAACAAAACGCCTATATTTACTCCAGAAAAGGGCAGTGCGTTTAATTAATGGTGAAAAGCTTACCGACAATTCTAACCTATATAAACGTCTCCGGTTACTGCCACTCCACAAGCGCCTGCTTTTTAATAAAACCAAACTAATTCACAAAATCCTATTTCAAAATGCTCCAAGCTACCTTTGGCCATTGTTTAAATATAACGCTAGACATAGCGAACGACTAAATATACTTCATGTCCCTAAACCTAGGATAGACTTATATAAAACAAGCTTAGCATACTCTGCCGCTCAGTTGTGGAACAATCTTCCACAAGAAATCAAAGACACCACCAATCATGATACATACATTCGCAACCTGTTTGAACACTACCTTAGTACAGACTACATGCCCCCATAACAAACAACACAAAAAAGACAATAATGGTAACTTATCTCAAACGACAACTAGCCAAAAAACATTCCCTTATGTATGGCACGTTACACCCTCCTTAGTTATTTATAATGCCCATGTTAAACACTGCTTCAGTGAGTCATTTGTTATTGATTATTTTTCATGCGTTTTAATGTTCTTTTGTTGTCAAAAGTTGCTTCATAAGTGATGTTGAATGAAAGAATGTATGAGAGGAAATAGAGAAGAAGGGCAGAATGTCAGACGGGCCTGCGTGTCCAATTCTTAACCCTTTGAAAATAAAGACTTATTATTATTATTATTATTATTATTATTATTATTATTATTATTATTATTATTATTATTATTATTATTATTATTATAGCTAGCTGTATAATTGTTTTTCGAGAATTCGCTAGACGGTGACGCGGTCATCTACACAGATGGGTCGGTCGTCCGACATGTGAGAAGCTCATGGGCCTTTACAGCTCGGGCCGGAGGGAGAATTGTGAAGGAGGATTTACTCGCACTCGCAGTCTTTCTATGACTGGGAGAATCTCTCTCTCTCTCTCTCTCTCTCTCTCTCTCTCTCTCTCTCTCGCCCTGACTGTCTCTGCCAGCTAGCTATAGTTAGTTAGTTAGTTAGTCGACAGGGCGAGAGAGAAACAGAGGCAGAGAGAGACACGGAGAGAGAGAGAGAGAGAGATAAAGAGAGAGAGAGAAACAGAGGCAGAGAGAGACACGGAGAGAGAGAGAGAGATAAAGAGAGAGAGAGAGAGAGCGAGTAGTTAGCTAGTTGGTTAGTTAGTCACTTGGGTAGTTAGTTAACTATTTAGTTAGTTAACTATTTAGTCACTTAAGTAGTTAGTTAGCTAGCTTCTTACTTATATAGCTAGCTGTATAATTGTTTTTCGAGAATTCGCTAGACGGTGACGCGGTCATCTACACAGATGGGTCGGTCGTCCGACATGTGAGAAGCTCATGGGCCTTTACAGCTCGGGTCGGAGGGAGAATTGTGAAGGAGGACTCTGGTGCTTTTACTGAAACCACAAGTAGCCTGACCATGGAAGTCATGGCAGTAAGTAAATCAATAACATGGCTCGAGACACAGACATTCACTAGGGCTTGTTTCCTTAGCGACTCAATGAACATGATCAAGAGGATAGAGGAGGGGTCGATCCGAAGAGAATGGTTGCTGCCTCTGGAGCGGTCTCGGCTGGCAAAGATTAGTTTCATCTTCGTGCCAGGTCATGCGGGAGTACAAGGAAATGAGCGGGCTGACAAGCTCGCAGGTGAGGCTACTATGGAGGGCGGACGCGCCATGGACCAGGCCGACATTCTGAATGCTCTACGAGAAGTAAGACTTTTGCGAGAACCAAGTGATGACTGTGAATCTACAACAATGGCCAGACTGCGAGAGCAGCAAATTAAAAGAGGTGTGGCCAAACAAGAACACTACGCAGGAAGCCAAAGAAGATTGATAAACCAACACAGAACTGGCGTCGTTAGCCGCTACACGCTGCGGGATTTGCTGAGGAGGGGATCCGAGCACTTATGGACTGAATGGTTCGATGTGCAATGAGGATGATCTGTCGACTAACTAACTAACTAACTATAGCTAGCTGGCAGAGACAGTCAGGGCGAGAGAGAGAGAGAGAGAGAGAGAGAGAGAGAGAGAGAGAGAGAGAGAGAGAGAGAGAGAGAGAGAGATTCTCCCAGTCATAGAAAGACTGCGAGTGCGAGTAAATCCACCCGGTTAGAACACACCCACCCGGGAAGGTTAACCCGGTCAACAAATGCCCACAGAAGTCGGATGTGTCGGCCTAACGGCGCAAGAACGCAGCTCTGCTGTAAACAGGCACAACGCAATCACGTCCGAAAAAAAAATACTTTGGATGAACACAGAAGAAGAAGAACACACCCGACATGTTTGCTGAGGTCGAAGTGGCATCCATGTCCCATAGACAGGCAGGCAGGCAGACAGGCAGGCAGGCAGACAGGCAGGCAGGCAGACAGGCAGGCAGGCAGGCAGACAGGCAGACATTCAGACAGACAGACAGACAGACGGGCGGGTGGGCGGGCGGGCGGGCGGACGGACGGACGGATGGACAGACAGACAGAGATTCTCCTAGAAACACCCGATCTACCCGACATGTTTGCGGAAGGCGAAGCCACAACCCTGTTCCCCAGGCAGAAGAACCCTAATTAAGACCACAACAACAACAACAAGGCTCGAACGGCGGTCACCCACGTTGTTGGGTTCCTTCGTTCTTTTCTCTGTCGCCTGAACCCTTGGGTGAAAAAGATTTGGGTCTGCGTACATCATTATCAACTTAAGTGCCGGAAAGTATTTGCAATCGTTGTTGAAGTTACACATTTGTGGATCTGGTCTGGGTTATTTATTGTCCCCGATAATTTCATTTGGCGATGCCATCCTGGTTTTATCTTCTTTTGTTCGTTTGCTGATCAGTTGTGCACGTTGTCACGAAATTTACATTTCTGTTTCTTCTTGTGTCCTCTTCAAATAAGAAGACGATAAAGAAGAAGAAGAAGAAAAAGAAGATGAAGAAGATGAAGAAGTGAGAAGAAGAAGTGAGTAGTTGAAGTGAGAAGATGAAGAAGAAGAAGAAGATAAAGAAGAAGAAGAAGAAAAAGAAGAAGAAGAAGTGAGAAGAAGAAGAAGAAGAAGAAGAAGAAGAAGAAGAAGAAGAAGGAGGAGGAGGAGTAGGAGGAGGAAGGAAAGAAGATGATAAAGAAAAAGAAGAATGTGAGGTGAACCAGGTCTGTAATTGTCGTGAATCAACAAATTGTAATATCATTGTCTTGTTATTACAAAGCTCTCTCCCATGTTACAGACAATGATCTCATTCAAAAAGAGAAACCCCGGCAACGAGCACAAATAATTCTATAGCCAATCAATTAAACACGAAAGAAAGAAACCGATAATTTAAAAAAAACGAATGTAAACTGATCATCGCCACGTGTTTCAGCCATGAAATAAAAATGGCTGCCAGAAATCTAGCCTCGATGTGGCTCCAGTTCAGGTTCAGCTATTAATTTGAACTCCGATACGACAGGTCAAGCGGATGTGACCTGTTCAAATATGAAGAATGAATTTGAGGTTTATTAATCGACCCACAGAGGTCAGAGGTCAGAGGGAAAAAAAATAAAGCGGAAAGTGGAACAGTTTAGCTTTGCGAGAAGTCACAAGTCGATGTTGAAAATTGGCATTTCGGCTAGGAAGACTTTATAAGTTCACACAAATAAAATGACGCCGAGAATGCCTTGTACGTCCATCGAAATCACCAGCCCAAGACACAGCACATTTATTGGGCATATCAATAGACAACTTATTACAAACATCTGAAAGACACAAATTTATTTGTCATATCAATAGACAACTTATCACAAACATCTGAAAGACACATCAAATTTATTTGGCATATCAATAGACAACTTATCACAAACATCTGAAAGACACATCAAATTTATTGGGCATATCAATAGACAACTTATCACAAACATCTGAAAGACACATCAAATTTATTGGGCATATCAATAGACAACTTATCACAAACATCTGAAAGACACATCAAATTTATTTGGCATATAAATAGACAACTTATTACAAACATCTGAAAGACACAAATTTATTTGTCATATCAATAGACAACTTATCACAAACATCTGAAAGACACAAATTGATTTGGCATATCAAAAGACAACTTATTACAAACACTCGAAAGACACATCAAAGTTATGGGGGATATCAATAGACAACTTATCACAAACACCCGAAAGACACATCAGATTTATTGAACATATCATTAGACAATTTATCACAAACACCCGAAAGTTACATCAGATTTATTGGGCATATCGATAGACAACTTATCACAATCACTCGAATGACACATCAGATTTTATTAGACATATCAATAGACAACTTATCACAAACATCTGAAAGAGGGGGTTATCGTCTTTTTGTCACATTATGAGAAGAGAGACGCTGGGACATGTGACAACTGAACAGATCTGTGGAAAGAGACTTCGCAGAAGACAGCGAGAGAAGATTCTCGACGGTCTGGTGCCATGGCTCTCGAGATCGCAAGATATGGAGAAGCCTGATCGTTCACGCCAGTCGGCAAGGCACTTGATAGTGATGCTGTTGATGCAGACAATATATGTTAAGACAATATGTCCAGTCATTACACCCAGTCCATATGTCCAGTCCATATGTCCAGTCAAAATGTCCAGTCAACAAGTGTCCAGTCAATATATCCAGTTAATACTTCCAGTCCATATGTCCAGTCAATATGTGTCCAGTCAATGTGTGTCCAGTTCATATGTCCAGTCAATATGTGTCCAGTCAATATGTCCAGTCTATATGTCCAGTCAATATGGCTAGTCCATATGTCCCATCAATATGTCCAGTCAGTATTTGTCCAGTCCATCCAGTCAATATGTCCAGTCATCAGTCAGCTAGTACAGCACTGATGTCGAACACCTGTATAGACTGGGCATACGGTGCTAGACCCGTATTGCATGGACCAATCAGCACTGGCTGGGTCATGTGACCAGTACCACACCGGTCACCTTCCCTTCCCAAGCCATGTCCAGGTACCCATGTCAGGCTGCGTCGTTGTAGCGTAGCGCTAGCTTTGTTGGATATAAACTATTCACAAGAAGCCACAAATAGACATTCAGAACAACCGAAAGGATAATTACTGCTGCAGAAGACACCAAATGGCTAGTGATTCCAGACTGTGTGATCTTTAACAGGTCCCAGAAATGATCAAGTCTTCTGACGGTACTAGGCGGGAAAAGGAATGCGAACAATAGTACAAGAATATAGACAGTAGGTCTATGGATTCCTGCTAATATGCCTGGATGATAATCCAGCCCCCAAATATAATCTTGTCTCACAACACGGAGATAGACCAATTAACATATAAAGTTACAATCTTTCGCCTCGTCACTCAGTCCTACTATACTAATATTAATCACTATTATAACAGACTGCCGGTCTCCCTGGCCTAGGGGTTAGCGACTTTCTCCGTAATCCCGTATATCCACGTGAGGAACGTAACTTGCGCGAGAATCTGTAGCGGTTCTCGCCGCGTTGGTATCTTACGGGGTATGTGAACCGGCCGCTAAGAAAGCAATATCAAACTGCTGAGCGTGATCTTGCCATTAAATCAACAATAAGCTGAAAGATGCTGACGCTGACAGCGTTGTACTGTAAAGGATATGCGGAAAAAAATTATAACAGACTAGGTTGGGTTGAAAATTAAATTGCAACACACTTATTTGATTGGATAACACTGCGTGCGCTCCACGAGATGCTACACGCATATATAAGGGGTTTAAACACTTAGCCCTGATTCCTAAGAATGATATTGTTCTATATAGATTTACTGTCAGGCTGTAGCGTTTTGTTCAAGCTGTCCTGTTAATTTAATCATAGACATCTATACTTGGGTCCTATCTGATTTATACTTGTTGCTATAAGTTCATGATCGCGGAAGACGGGTGTCGGAGCCACTTATCTGCAGATTCTTGTCCCCACTGCTGGCAAACGTGTACTTCAAGATCTCTTCCCCGCTTCTCCTCCTCTGGCGGCAATGAAGTACTCGAATCTCCAGGCAGGATGACTGCATTCAGCTTGGGTTTTGATTAATATTATATATATTACTAAGATGACTAATGACATCTCACGCTAGATTATAAGTCTGATCTAGTATAGACACAGACACACAAGTTACGTTACACCAACTAGGACGCAACAATATAGAATGTGAATCTGATCAACTTTAGCGACACACAAATTACATTACGCAAACTATGAAGCTTCAACATGGTTTGTGATTCTGATCACTTTTAGCAACACACACATTATATCACACAAACTATGAAGTAATTCTCAAACGCAGTTTTATGCAGCTGGCGTGGGAGGATTGATAAAACGATGGGATAAGTGCATCAATGTTGGTGGACATTATGTTGAGAAATAACGGGACAATGTATGTATAAAAGTAAATTGGTTTCAAGTTGTTATCATATTTAGTTATTTTTGTACATCCATTTGTGACTTACTTATTAACTTACCCTCGTATCAACACACACACACACACACACACACACACACACACACACACACACACACATATATATATTGATACGAGGGTAAGTTAATAAGTAAGTCACAAATGGCTGTAGAAAAATAACTAAATATGATAACAGCTTGAAACCAGTATATTTTTATACCTACATTGTCCCTTTATTTCTCAACATAATTTCCACCAACATTGATGCACTCATCCCATCGTTTTATCAGTCCTCCCAAACCAGCTGCATAGAACTGCGTGCTCTGTTTTCTAAACCACGTTTTCACTTCACATTCAACTTCGGCGTCACACGCGAAATGTCTCCCGCCAAGGTAGTTTCCTGTTTATGCTGACAAATGTTTGTCCCGTAAAGCGGTGCATAGCTGGGTAGAAAAAGTTACGAAGGCAAGTCAATAAGTAAGTCACACAGTTCTGTGGGATGGCAGGTAAATGAAAACAAAGCACGCAGTTCTATGCAGCCGGTTACAAGGAAATGAGCTGGCTGGCTGACAAGCTCGCAGGTAAGGCTACTGTGGAGGACGGACGCGCCTTGGACCAGGCTGACATTCTGAATGCTCTACGAGAAGTAAGACTGTTGCGAGAACCAAGTGATGACTGCGAATCTACAACCATGGCCAGACTGCGAGAACAACAAATTAAAAGAGGGGTGGCCAAACAAGAACACTACGCAGGAAGCCAAAGAAGATTGATAAACCAACACAGAACTGGCGTCGTTAGCCCGCTACACGCTGCGGGATTTGCTGAGGAGGGGATCCGAGCACTTATGGACTGAATGGTTCGATGTGCAACGAGGATGATCTGTCGACTAACTATATATGTATATACATATATCTGAGACGACAGGTCAAGGTTTAACAATTACACCCCTAACTAGAGGGGTTCGAACCCTTAACTACAGAGCCGTCATATGAGCGCATATCTCTACTCTACTGCGTCTCCACCAGTTTGTAGCCAATACATGAACCCACAGTGTCATATTCCTGGAAGTGAATAAAGATGCCTGATATCTTCCTTCCTTTAGCAGTCGACGAACACAGTGCCGCCATCCTGTATGCGCCTCAGCTGAACAGACTCAAATACATCTATACATAAACCCCTAGGGATCAGTGAACCCCTAGATTGTAGACCCTAGAGATGGACCCCTAGATTGTGGTCTCCTAGATTGTTGACCTCTATGTTGTGGATCCCTAGATTGTGGATCCCTACATTGTGGTCTCCTAGATTGTGATCGCCTAGATTGTGGTCACCTAGATTGTGGAACTCTATGTTGTGGACCCTAGATTGTGGAGCCCTAGATTGTGGGCCCCTAGATTCTTGACTTCTATGTTATGGACACCTAGATTGTGGATCCATAAATTGTGGAGTCCTAGAGTGTGGACCCTTAGAATGTGGGCCCTAGATGGCTCTAGATAAGAACTCGCGGTAGACAAGATTTGCAATCGCTAAGCAGATGACTTAAAAAACATGGATCGACTAAACAGCCGGAATTATCTCCGCTGAATCATGCAGAGATCTGGAATACAACATCTGATTTGAACATGCGATTCTGTGGGCACATGGAAACATCCAGCAAGGACGCTTCTTAGAGAAATGAAGACAAGATGGAGATATAGAACAAGAAGAAGAAAACGGGCTGGGTGGTGCGGAGGTCAGAACGATTTAGGGCAGAATTAGCTGCTTCATCAGATTATTTGTAATGACAGGTTGTTGGCGTTTGTGAGCTTAATGAGGAAAACAAACAGTAAGAGGGTGTTAAAGATGGGACAAACATTCTCTTATGGGAGAATTACGTCTGTCTGTCTGTCTGTCTGTCTGTCTGTCTGTCTGTCTGTCTGTCTGTCTGTCTGTCTGTCTGTGTCTGTCTGTCTGTCTGTCTGTCTGTCTGTCTTTCCGTCCGTCCGTCCGCCCGCCCGCCCGCGCGTCCGTCCGTCCGTCTGTCCGTCTGTCTGTCTGTCTGTCTGTCTGTCTGTCTGTCTGTCTGTCTGTCTGTCTGTCTGTCTGTCTGTCTGTCTTCCGTCCGTTCGCCAAGACTTTAACATTTGTTAACTTATTGAGAAAGACAGTCAGAATATGCCA
>OY992891.1:2600925-2640925 GCA_963921405.1 Cepaea hortensis
ACAAGAAATGCATAAAGCACACATGAGGTTGAAGAATAATATAGTTAAAGCTAGAGAAAGACAGAAAAAGTACAAAAACCTGAATACTAAGTTACAGGAGTTTAAAGTAGGAGATAGGGTTTATTACAAAAAGCATAGAAGGAACTCTAAGTTTGATGATCGTTGGATACCAGGTTATTACGTTATAGAAAGGCTAGGAAAGGTATCGTATAGTATCAAGAACCAGGTGACGGGACATGTAGCAAGGGCACACGTGGAACACTTAAGAAGAGATGATGATGAGAAGGAAAATGATAATTATAATAATAATTGTTGTTCAAACACCGGATACATAGATGAACGAGTCGTCAGGGGGACTACAATAACACCAGATTTTAGAAAAGATCCGACACACCGTCAGTTAAAAACAGCTTCAGGTTATGATGATACTCAAGAACAAACAATACCGAAAACGATAGTAGAGGAAAAGGTGAATGAGAGTCATTATGATAGTATAGAAACTATGGAAGAAGAAGTAGGTGCTCCATTTAAAAATACTAGACAAGCAACAAAAAGAAGAATGGATAAACAAAGAGAAAGAGAAGTGAAAAGACAGAGGAGAATTAGAGAGTATTCAACAAGTGGTGAAGAAATGCCTTTACTAGAAAGGTCTTTAAGAAATAATGATAGACAGATTAGATGGGATATTGAACGGAAGAGATTAGCGGCTGCTAACGAAAGACAAACAGATGAAGAAGAAGAAATGGATGAGAAGTCAGAGTCAGTTAGTAGTATGGAGGAAGATGATAGATTATACGGAGAGGAAGATATTGATGTAGAGATAGCGTTGATACAGAGAAACTTGGAGTTGTTGAAGAAGTGGAAACGGAAGAGATAAATTGATAGAGATATTGCAGATAGCAAGAGATAAGTGATACTTGATGAAGTGTGTGAGACTTCTGTTGATTAATTTTTATAAATGATATGGAGGAGTAGTGAAGCAGTGGAGGTAGGTTTGATTGAGGCATATATGTATTTTTTCTCTCGCTGACGGAATTGCTGCTGGATATTATGTTTTGGCTTCTTATATGTTAGTCAATAGTACAGCAGGTAGATTAGGTGATAAGAATATCGTGGTGTGTGATAGTAATTAAGTAGTACATGGACTGTATATAGTATGGTTATTGTTAGTTAAAGACTTTCATGAGAAGAACAGATATTGTTCTAAGTTAGAATTTGTTCTGTAAATAACAGATATAGATATAAATAGACCTGGCGATGAATTGTTTCAGTTTCTCGCTATAAAAACAATGGAGTGACTTGAGTGAATAGATATGACTTACGTTGATTCGTATAGGAGGAAAATTTTGCTTGGTTGCTTTAAGTAGCTAATTCTATATGAATTATAATTTTTTTGAAGACCTTCTCTTCTCTTTAGCGAGATGACACTTGTTTTGTTGAGGCTGAGGTTGAAATGCATCATATAATATGTTTTTTTTGGTTTTGATTTAATCCTATGAGATGATTGTTATAATTTGATTTTAGGGTTGTTGTGTTCATAAAATACATACTATTGGTCCATAAAAGAGACCAGTGGTGTTAGGTAGACTAGAATATTTCCTTTTGAATTAATAGTCTTTTATTGTGTTAAAATGTGTTTTTCTTTGATTGAGTTGGGGAGGTATAATATGTGGTTTTGATTTTGTTTAATTATTATGTGTATTAGATTACCTCGTAATATATTTAATTAAGTTATGGTGTTGGAGAGACATATAGATGCTCGGCATGAAGAGGTTCTTATGGATATAAAGTCTTAGAAAATAAAATAGGAGCTGCGTAAAGTCAGCATTATATGAAGAAAAAGGAGGAGAAAACTGTGAATGGCAGCATATAGGCGAGTATAGTTATATGGTTGGATAAAGAAACAAATAATGGGATATGAGGGGGAAAGAAATAGGTGCTGTGAAAAACCAGCGTTAATTAAATTGATAATGTTCATAGAATATGAACATTGGCTCGTGGTAAAAGGTGAGGTGACGGAAAAATAGACAAGATTGTGGATGGCAATATAAATGTTATATATACAAATGTTGGAAAAACTTATGTCAACTTGGTTTATGGAGAACAAAGATCTATAAGACGTATTTTAAAAAATTGTTGTACAAAATTTTTTTATTGGCAAGGGAGGTAAATGTGGTTATGTGGACTATGCATTACTGTATGTAGATGTGATCATGTTGACTATTCATTCTTTATGCTTTACTCTGGGTGCGCACCCCTTCTTTACTTTTTCTAACTACGTTGTTTCTGGTTGTCTTGTGTTGTGAAGGAGTGAGAGATTTTATAATGCCATGTGTACAATAACGATTATACGACCTATTATTCTTATGATATGTATGTTTGATACAGGAACTTGAGGAGACAAGCAAGAATTTGGAGTATATATAGTGGATTGCTATATGCTTCGAGGAAATAAATTGGTTTATTTAAAATAAAGTAGTGTAAAGAGATTAGTGGAACTGTGAGAACTAAAAGAAAGGGAAGAAGGAGTTAGTTTAAAGACGTGATCATATGGGGTATGAAGTACATGTATAAGTTTATAAAGTTGAGATTTATATCCGGTAAAGTATGAAGAGGCAGAAACGAAGAAGAAGTTTATAGTAGTTTACTAGATTAACAATATGACAGGGAGAAGGGTTAAAGGATATAATATATACTCAAATTTGAGTTGGTTTGGGGAAGATTAGAGGAAATGTGGGAGTTAAGGAAAAAGAGGGAATAGAGTAAGAGAGTTGGGAGTAAAGAATTTTTCCTTTATAGGAAAAATTCTTTAGAAAAACATAGGGAGGTGTAACAGAGGTAGGGGTTTTGGTAGTATTTAGGTGGGAAACGACTACAGCACGATTGAGCATCGGGGTTGAACGAGAGGAGAGATGCTCAAGTCGTGACGTGGTTTGTTGTCAAAGGGGCAGTTACCATCAAGCTAGAGAACCAGAAGGTTGCCAACTTAGATCCGGCTGTCATCTATAGTATTAAACACTTTTTATAAAGAACCAACTGAGTTCCGTCATTTGTATGAGTTCACCTTGTTACACTTGATGGTTCCGTCGCCCTGCTACTGAGTGAGTGCGTGGCGCGACACTGTGAGCTGTGAGTTTCGTGTGAAATGCTTTTGAATCTGCCCGAGGTCTTTTGGAACATGACTGCATGTTCGGAGCGATGGCAGATGGCTATGTCCCAGAGTTGACCGGTTTTTGCCTTATGCAGAAATGCGTGGCTGCTGGGCTTCTGGTTGACTGCCACTACCACCGACGATGAAGTGTATTTCGTGGACTGTGTGGGTGAACATCTAAGAAACATCCAGATGGGAAAATGACTGCCGATTCCATCAGAAATGAACTGGGTGTTTTGTGGGGGACTATTGTGTTGACATTCTGGTGGCGGCATTATGCACAGTGTATCTGTGCGGGCTGATGTTTGTCGAGACTCCTGTCTTTTCCACTTTTCACATTGGGCAGTGGGGAGCATTTTGTGTGATATTCACTGGCACAGGAACGGAGCATAATGGGGACGACCCGTTGCTGTGAAGTTGGAACTGCGACTAACTAACTAACTAACTAACTAATAAAATTTTCGAAGTTGTTCGTAACCTGAATTGTTCGTGACCTGAGGCGTTCGTAATCCGAGGTACCACTGTATTGGAAAGATCAGGTTGTGTAACGGTGTGTTTCATGCTCAGTCTTCGTAGACTTAAATGGATAGAACACGTTAGGAGGACGGATGATGGTAGAATACCAAAGGACATCTTATTAGGTGAATTACAGATGGGTAAGAGATCTCAGGATCGGCCTCTACTACGATACAAAGATGTGTGTAAGCGGGACATGATTGATACAGGCATTGATAATGCACATTGGGAGCAAGTCGCCGCTGAACGTGTTGCATGGAGCGCAACCATCAGAAATGGAATAAAGACAAAGGAGAAAATGATTGCAGATAAAGCACACACAGAGCGTGAGAGACGTAAGATGGCGCATGAAGGTGGAAATGACCATGTTTTCACATGCACCCACTGTGGACGAACATGTACAGCGCGAAGTGGCCTTACCAGCCACATTCGCCACCGCCATGGGTCGTAGTTATTAAACTTTTTTGAAGCACAATGTACCAAACTATCGTCTGTCAAGACAGAAAGGTGCCAATGTCCCAGTAAAAGAACTGGTCACCCAACGTCACAAAAGCATAACCTAGTAACGCCAAACTCTAATCACAAGTCCACACCTAACCAACATATCAAACTACCTGGATGAATGTATGTTTTCTTGAAATTACTCCAACAATCTCCCGACACATCCCCACACGTGGCCGCACTTCACAAACACTACAAGAGTGTTAATGTCTCTCTCATATTTGTCCAGCCCTATTCTCAGGTCACGTGCAGGCGCTAATCTTTGAATCAATATTTTCAATTTTAAAATTGAGTTTTCTGTCCCCTGAAGTTTTTCCACAACACACCTCATCACATAGCCCATGTAATCTATTGATGACCTAAATATTTGTCATGTTGCTGGTTTTACATTTTTTTTAAACAATTTTCAAACAGCCTGCTTAAATGTGTGATTAATGGTTGTTTCTCAAGTTCGCATCTCGAAATTTCTTTGGTTTGAATTTATTTGTGTTTAGTTGCTCTTGAAGATACTTTCTGTCTGTCTCTCTGTCTGATTGTCTTTCTGTCTGTCTGTCCATTTGTCTGCCTGCCTGCCTGTCTGTCTGTATGTTTGTCTCTATCTCTATCTGTCTGCCTGTTTGTCCGTTCTTCTGTCTGTTCATCAATTTTTCCTTCCTATTCTGTCATTTAATCTGTGTTATTTATCCCTTCATTCATTCATCGCCCCAAACAGATCTTCGCTTGTTTGTTCATCTGTCTATCTTGCTGTCTAGAGGAACATCAGTATCAGAAATGACGGACAGTACACGAAACAAAAGGCAGACATGATCTCCAACGCCACACGGCATGGACTATAAGAAGATTGGCAGTACACGAGACAGAAGGCTGGGTACAGACATGATCACCAACACCACACGGCATGGACTATAAGAAGATTGGCAGTACACGAGACAGAAGGTTGTGGACAGACATGATCACCAACACCACACGGCATGGACTATAAGAAGATTGGCAGTACACGAGACAGAAGGTTGTGGACAGACATGATCACCAACACCACACGGCATGGACTATAAGAAGATTGGCAGTACACGAGACAGAAGGTTGTGGACAGACATGATCACCAACACCACACGGCATGGACTATAAGAAGATTGGCAGTACACGAGACAGAAGGTTGTGGACAGACATGATCACCAACACCACACGGCATGGACTATAAGAAGATTGGCAGTACACGAGACAGAAGGTTGTGGACAGACATGATCACCAACGCCACACGGCATGGACTATAAGAAGATTGGCAGTACAGGAGACAGAAGGTTGTGGACAGACATGATCACCAACGCCACACGGCATGGACTATAAGAAGATTGGCAGTACACGAGACAGAAGGTTGTGGACAGACATGATCACCACACGGCATGGACTATAAGAAGATTGGCAGTACACGAGACAGAAGGTTGTGGACAGACATGATCACCAACGCCACACGGCATGGACTATAAGAAGATTGGCAGTACACGAGACAGAAGGTTGTGGACAGACATGATCACCAACATCACACGGCATGGACTATAAGAAGATTGGCAGTACACGAGACAGCACAATCATGGAATGTGACATGGCTACAAGTGTAGATACCAGCAACAGAGATAGTCTCAGTATTGCCAGGGTTACAGCACAGCCAGGAAACGTCACATTTCTACAACTATTGGCATTCACAACAATCTTCCTACCAACTCTGTGCTACCAATGCCAAACCTGGACAATGACAGAAAAAGAGAAAAGAAAAATCACAACAACAGAAATGAGGTTCCTGAGAAGAATACTCAACGTATCAAGAAGAGATAAGATCAGAAATGAAGAAATCAGGACTAAAGTGGGGGTTAAAGCTGCTCTAGATTTTATTAGAAAGCAGCAAGTCAAATGGTTTGGCCATGCAAGTAGGCTACCAGTCAACAGCATGCCACAACAGGCAATGACGTACAGACCAGATGGAAACAGAGGAAGAGGCCGACCACGTAAACGCTGGACGGAGGGAATAACAGAATCCATGGGAATGTCGATATACGAAGCCCATAACCGGGCACTCTCACGAAGTTTATACTTCACCTCGACACCGCAAGGTACAAGAGGAACATGATGAGAGAGAGAGGTGGAGGGGGAAGACATTGACACGTGATATTTTGAAAATTCTCTGGAAAGTATTGGTAAAATGACCTTGTAACAACAATGGAGGGTTTTAAAGCCAAAGTGAACACAGAAGAAACATGGCGCTGGGGAAAACAGTATAGAACATTAACATATTGCAGGGAATTATCATAAGTTAGCGCAATAACAATAACACATGTTACTAAAATAACAAGGACATAAGTTAGCTCAGTAACAGTAACATATGTTACTAAAATAATAAGGACATAAGTTAACGCAATAACAGTAACATATGTTACTAAAATAATAAGGACATAAGTCAGTGCAATAACAATAACCTATGTTACTAAAATAATAAGGACATAAGTTAACGCAATAACAGTAACATGTGTGACTAAAATAACAAGGACATAAGTTAGCTCAGTAACAGTAACATATGTTATTAAAATAACAAGGACACAAGTTAATAAAAGAGAAGTAATAAATACAGTAACCAAACAACGTATGTTGTGTTGTGTTACTTGATTTAAACCCTCCCCTCCGCCCACCCCAATGTTGTGTCTGCACATTGAACAGATTCGAATCATCTGGACTATTAATGAGGCCAACTCGGGGCATCCTTTAGGTAATCATGCAGACAGGCAGACGGCAGGGTGGCTCTGAACCAGTGACAGATCTTGTTTAACTAGGTTCCCTGGAGGATGGCTGAGCAGAGTCCGACCCATATCGCCGTCTCCTGGTGACAAGGGCTGGGTCGCGTGTCTCGGGTTGGACTCGGGGGCGGCTCGTCCAGATCTGGGATAATTACAACTTCTCAGAGAGGACATTTTGGGGTGTGTGGGGGTGTGTTCTTAGTTTGGGGTTGTGGCTTAGAAAGTGATGTCTTAGAAATGTCTGTCTTAGACATGTGTCTGTGGGTGTGTCTGTGGGTGTGTCTGTAGGCGTGTCTGTGGGTGTGTCTGTGGGCGTGTCTGTGGATGTGTATGTGGATGTGTCTGTGGGCGTGTCTGTGGGCGTGTCTGTGGGCGTGTCTGTGGGCGTGTCTGTGGATGTGTATGTGGATGTGTCTGTGGGTGTGTATGTGGGTGTGTCTGTGGGTGTGTCTGTCTTCTTTCCTTCCCGTCAGTTGTTTGTCAGTCTAATTGTATGTGTCTTACTGTATGTCTGTCAATATGTCTGTCTGTCCTGCTTTCTTTTCGTAAATCAGTTTGTCATCGTGTCTATTTGAAGCGATATCTGTCTGTCTGTCTGTCTGTCTGTCTGTCTGTCTGTCTGTCTGTCTGTCTGTCTGTCTGTCTGTCTGTCTGTCTGTCTGTCTGATATGATATTTGTCTGTTTGTCTGTCTGTCCTGCTTTCTTTTCGTAAATCAGTTTGTCATCGTGTCTATTTGAAGCGATATCTGTCTGTCTGTCTGTCTGTCTGTCTGTCTGTCTGTCTGTCTGTCTGTCTGTCTGTCTGTCTGTCTGTCTGATATGATATTTGTCTGTCTGTCTGTCTGTCCTGCTTTCTTTTCGTAAATCAGTTTGTCATCGTGTCTATTTGAAGCGATATCTGTCTGTCTGTCTGTCTGTCTGTCTGTCTGTCTGTCTGTCTGTCTGTCTGATATGATATTTTTCTGTCTGTCTATCTGTCCTGCTTTCTTTTCGTAAATCAGTTTGTCATCGTGTCTATTTGAAGCGATATCTGTCTGTCTGTCTGTCTGTCTGTCTGTCTGTCTGATATGATATTTGTCTGTTTGTCTGTCCTGCTTTCTTTTCGTAAATCAGTTTGTCATCGTGTCTATTTGAAGCGATATCTGTCTGTCTGTCTGTCTGTCTGTCTGTCTGTCTGTCTGTCTGTCTGATATGATATTTGTCTGTCTGTCTGTCCTGCTTTCTTTTCGTAAATCAGTTTGTCATCGTGTCTATTTGAAGCGATATCTGTCTGCCTGTGTGTCTGTCTGTCTGATATTTGTCTGTCTGTCTGTCTGTCTGTCATCATATCTGTCTGTCTGATATATCTATCTGTCTATCTGCTGTCATATCCGTCTGGCGTCATGTCTGTCTGTCTGCTGTCATATCTGTATGTTTGCCTGCTGTCGTATCCGTTTGTCTGTTGTCATGTATGTCAGTCTATCCTATGTAATATATGTCTGGCTGTCTGTTGCCGTATGTGTGAGTCTGTCTGTCTGTTGCCGTATGTGTGAGTCTGTCTGATATAATATATGTTAGTCTGCTATCATATGTATATATATATGTGTGTGTGTGTGTGTGTGTGTGTATGTGTGTGTTTATGTCTGCTATCTTATCTGTCACTCTGCTGTCATGTCTGTCAGTCTTCTTACTGTCATACCTGCAAGTATTTCCGCTGCCATATTTGTGAGTCTATTTGCTGTCATATCTGTCAGTCTGCCTGCTGTCATATCTGTCAGTCTGCCTGCTGTCATGTCTGTCAGTCTGCCACTTATAATATCTATTGGTCTGCCTGCTGTCATATCTGTCGGTCTGCCTGCTGTCATATTTGTCAGTCTGCCTGCTGTCATGTCTGTCAGTCTGCCTGCTGTCCTACTAGCACGGTGTACTGTCAGTGAGACACGTGTCACCAGGTGATTGACCAGTGACTCAAATCTCTCCTCTACAGCCGACAGTGACGCCTTGCAAGCTGTCCTCACACACGTGGCCGACCAGCTCAACAGGTAACCAAGTCTGCGTGATTGTCTGTGCGTGTCTCTGTGTGTGTCTCAGAGTCTATGTGTGTGTGTGTGTGTGTGTGTAATGTGCCTGTGAGTGTGTGTGTGTGTATGTGTGTGTGAGATTGTGTATAAGTATCTGTGAGAGAGAGTGAGAGAGAGAGAGAGAGAGAGAGAGAGAGAGAGAGAGAGAGAGAGAGAGAGAGAGAGAGAGAGAGAGACTATGTCCTGGCCATGACAGCCAGCTATTTATGAGAACAGCGACAACCCACCACCAGAACAGAACTCGATACAAACACGCCACATGGACAGCTGGCTAGCTATCTATGAGAACTTGGTCAACACAGCAACAGTACAGAACAGAACACAATACAAACACGCCATATGGACAGCTGGCTAGCTATCTATGAGAACTTGGTCAACACAGCAACAGTACAGAACAGAACACAATACAAACACGCGACAAGGACAGGTAGCTAGCTGTCCATGAGAATAGTACAGCAGCGGAAATCACGCCGCGGCACAACTTCTAACAGAGACAATTAGAACAATTATAAATACATTTCCGTGTGCAACCAAGCGTGGATTGACGCGTTTCTCCTGCCCACTTGCATGACAGCATGAATGATCGGTGCAGTTCTGCTTGTCCACTTATCTGTGGCTCAGTGAATGATGGGCTGTTGTGGAGATGAATGATGGATAGCGAGGTTATTGTTGTTGTATCACTTGTTATAGTGTTTGATGGATGGCGAGGCTTTTGTTGTATCATGTGATGTTGTAGTTAATTATGGATGGTGAGATTGTTGTTGTATCATTTGTTGTAGTGTTTGATGGATGGCGAGACTTTTGTTGTTCTTGTGATGTTGTAGTCAATGATGGATGGTGAGGTTATTGTTGTATCATCTGATATTGACAATAACAACAACAACAACAACCTCACCATCCATCACTGACTACAATATTATTGTAGTCAGTGATGGATGGTGAGGTTGTTGTTGTATCATCTGATGTTGTAGTAAATGATGGATGTTGGGAACTAGAATAGGTCGCATGTCTCGGAAACAATATTCAAAACATCTAGAGACAACAACTACTACTACTACTACTACTACTACTACTACTACTACTACTACTACTACTACTACTACTACTACTACTACTACTACTACTACTACTACTACTACTTATACCACCACCAGTACTGCTGCTACTCATTCAATCAGGAGCCGTCTCCATAATGAAGGTTGGCTGCAATGGATCTCCAACACCGTCTGTCTCTCTTCCTAACTCCTGATGTTATCTTCCCACTTGTATCGTTGTCTACCTCTTGCTCGCTTGCCCTCAACCATGCACTCCTGTATGGTTTTTATAAGAGTTTTATGTCTTTTAACGTGGCCGAAATATTTCACTTGCCTCTTTTTTATTTCTTTCATTAAATCCCTTTTCATTGTCAGGTTTTCTAGAACCTCTGTGTTTGATTGATTTTATTTCCATGAAATAAGACTTATGTTCTGTATATCCACATCTCCAGGGCCTCTATTCGACTTTCTAATTGCTTGTTCAATGTCCAGGCTTCCGCGCCATAATGTAGTGTTGAGTATACATAACGTTTGCCAATTCTAATTTTTCATGTGTTGTTAATCTCTCTAGATGTTAATACTGATTTCATGCTGCTGAAGGCATTTTGTGGCCATTCCTAATCTTTTGTTGATTTCTATTTCACTGCTGCCATCATCTGTTATTACATGTCCAAGATAGCAGAAACTTGTTACTTGTTCTAGTATCTCCCCGTTTACTGTGATGTTCATTGATGACCTTTCCTTTCCGCTGCTAATTATCATAGTTTTTGTTTTTAGGATGTTAATATCTAAGGCACATTCTGCACTATGCCTGTTTACTTGTTCCACTAGGTCTGTTAACTCTTGCTCACTTTCTGCTGGTAACACGGTATTGTCAGCACATCTATGCAATTGTTTATGAGTGGTGGCTACTGTTAATGATTGCTACTGCAACTACTACTACTATTTTTCTTCCACTTCCATTCCTCCCTCCTCCTTCTTCTCCTCCTCCTCATACTCTTCTTCTTCTTCTTCTTCTTCTTCTTCTTCTTCTTCTTCTTCTTCTTCTTCTTCTTCTTCTTCTTCTTCTTCTTCTTCTTCTTCTTCTTCTTCTTTCTATTTCTAAATAACCTTATTCATAATCGACACACATTTAGTCTGATGAGAGAACGTGTAGGGGTTGCTCTAATCTTTTACCCATCCAGTGTAACAGACAAGGATGATCCACTTGACCCCCAGCCTAGAGCATCACTCATCCTTGCCTCAGCTCACTCCCTGTCTAAAGCATCACTCATCCCTATCTCACGTGACATCTCCGCGCCCATTTTGTATTACCTGTTTAACGAAGTTCTGATAAAGAAATTAGCCTCTAATAGGCTGCTGATGGCTCTAAATGTCATTGTGTGTTATCTGTTCTCACATGGGCGGATTTCCCGCCTGGACATTTTCTTGTTTATCCTTGTTATCTTTCGTTTTACCTTTTGTTTTTTTGTATGGCTAAGGTTTGTGTTTTACGTTGACTATGGCTAAGGTTTGTGTTTAACGTTGACTATGGCTAAGGTTTGTGTTTAACGTTGACTATGGCTAATGTTTGTGTTTAACGTTGACTATGGCTAATGTTTGTGTTTAACGTTGACTATGGCTAAGGTTTGTGTTTAACGTTGACTATGGCTAAGGTTTGTGTTGTACGTTGACTATGGCTAAGGTTTGTGTTTAACGTTGACTATGGCTAAGGTTTGTGTTTAACGTTGACTATGGCTAATGTTTGTGTTTAACGTTGACTATGGCTAATGTTTGTGTTGTACGTTGACTATGGCTAAGGTTTGTGTTTAACGTTGACTATGGCTAATGTTTGTGTTTAACGTTGACTATGGCTAAGGTTTGTGTTTAACGTTGACTATGGCTAAGGTTTGTGTTTTACGTTGACTATGGCTAAGGTTTGTGTTTAACGTTGACTATGGCTAAGGTTTGTGTTTAACGTTGACTATGGCTAATGTTTGTGTTTAACGTTGACTATGGCTAATGTTTGTGTTGTACGTTGACTATGGCTAAGGTTTGTGTTTAACGTTGACTATGGCTAATGTTTGTGTTTAACGTTGACTATGGCTAAGGTTTGTGTTTAACGTTGACTATGGCTAAGGTTTGTGTTTTACGTTGACTATGGCTAAGGTTTGTGTTTAACGTTGACTATGGCTAAGGTGTGTGTTTAACGTTGACTATGGCTAAGGTTTGTGTTTAACGTTGACTATGGCTAAGGTTTGTGTTTAACGTTGACTATGGCTAAGGTTTGTGTTTAACGTTGACTATGGCTAAGGTTTGTGTTTAACGTTGACTATGGCTAAGGTTTGTGTTTAACGTTGACTATGGCTAATGTTTGTGTTTAACGTTGACTATGGCTAATGTTTGTGTTGTACGTTGACTATGGCTAAGGTTTGTGTTTAACGTTGACTATGGCTAATGTTTGTGTTTAACGTTGACTATGGCTAAGGTTTGTGTTTAACGTTGACTATGGCTAAGGTTTGTGTTTTACGTTGACTATGGCTAAGGTTTGTGTTTAACGTTGACTATGGCTAAGGTTTGTGTTTAACGTTGACTATGGCTAAGGTTTGTGTTTAACGTTGACTATGGCTAAGGTTTATGTTTAACGTTGACTATGGCTAATGTTTGTGTTTAACGTTGACTATGGCTAATGTTTGTGTTGTACGTTGACTATGGCTAAGGTTTGTGTTTAACGTTGACTATGGCTAATGTTTGTGTTTAACGTTGACTATGGCTAAGGTTTGTGTTTAACGTTGACTATGGCTAAGGTTTGTGTTTTACGTTGACTATGGCTAAGGTTTGTGTTTAACGTTGACTATGGCTAAGGTGTGTGTTTAACGTTGACTATGGCTAAGGTTTGTGTTTAACGTTGACTATGGCTAAGGTTTGTGTTTAACGTTGACTATGGCTAAGGTTTGTGTTTAACGTTGACTTTTACTAAGGGGTGTATTTTACTCTTTTCTATGTATGACTCACTTCGTGAAAACAGACGTACCGGCTGATATATGGACGAGCACAAGAATGAGTGAATGGATGTATGGGTGTATGGATGATTAGGTAGGTACACAGACAGACAGATTTGACAGACAGACAGACAGACAGACAACAGACAGACAACAGACAGACAGACAGGTGGTTAGGTAGGTAGGTAGGTGGGTAAGTTGGTCTTCTTGCTCTCGTATCAGATTTGCTTTGATGTAGCGCCAGTGTTGGTAGTTGATGTAGCGCCAGTGTTGGTAGTTGATGTAGTGCCAGTGTTGGTAGTTGATGTAGCGCCAGTGTTGGTAGTTGATGTAGCGCCAGTGTTGGTAGTTGATGTAGCGCCAGTGTTGGTAGTTGATGTAGCGCCAGTGTTGGTAGTTGATGTAGCGCCAGTGTTGGTAGTTGATGTAGCGCCAGTGTTGGTAGTTGATGTAGCGCCAGTGTTGGTAGTTGATGTAGCGCCAGTGTTGGTAGTTGATGTAGCGCCAGTGTTGGTAGTTGATGTAGCGCCAGTGTTGGTAGTTGATGGTGTTGCTTTCTAACGAGATGGCCAAACCATTTGATCTTCTGTCTGCCAATAAATGTGGCACAAGGTGTTGATCCCACTGTCTGTCTGATAATAGCATTTCTTACTCGGTCATGGATAGTTAAGCTTGCAGGTCTCCTCAAGCATCTCATCTCGCAGGTGTTGATTTTATGTAAGTGTTAAACCTTACTGTTGAAAGTCTCTTGCATTGTTCATTCACTTTTGACTTTGTTCATTGTCTTAGTTCAGAAAACTTATTTTATTTGTCGAAAGTCTCTTGCTGTTGAAAAGTTGAAAGTTGAAAGTTGAAAGTCTCTTGCATTGTTCATTCACTTTTGACTTTGTTCATTGTCTTAGTTCAGAAAACTTATTTTATTTGTAGACAAACAATTAGACACTCTTTTACGATGATTTGCTTTCTAGCACTTTTTTTTGATATTTTCAGGGTCTTCAAAATGGAAGAAACAAAAAGTCATCTCAACCATCGGATCAACTTGTTGGAGAAACGAATCGAAAGTAAGTCTTTGCACAATTGTACACATGCCTGCAGATGGGATAGCCTTCCTTCCTTCCTTCCTTCCTTCCTTCCTTCCGTCCGTCCTTCCTTCCTTCCTCCCTCCCTCCCTCCCTTCCTTCCTTCCGTGCGCCCGCCCGCCCGCTCGATCCCTCCCTCCCTCCCTTCCTCTCTCTCCCTTCCTCCCTCCATTCCTTCCTTCCTTACTTCCTTCCTTCCTTCCTTCCCCCCCTTCCTTCCTTCCTTCCTTCTTTGTCATCAATTATATTCTCCTCCCCATCTTCTCTTGTATCCTCCTTCTGTCTGTCTGTCTGCCTGCCTGTCTGTCTGTCAGTCAGTCAGTCAGTCAGTCAGTCAGTCAGTCAGTCAGTCTGTCTGTCTGTCTGTCTGTCTGTCTGTCTGTCTGTCAGCGAGAATGAGACTTGCGCGTAAACTGCACACCATGAAGCTAAGTACATGTTATTAATTATCTTAATGGAATCACAGGTGAATGACCTCATTCTGTTAATCCCTGGTAATGGTATCATCACGTGGAAAACACCGTGTTGTTGAACTCTTGGGCGTGCCAGTCATCATTGAACTGTTCTGTCGGTGTCTACGACAGGATACGTGAGTCCCATGTACAACCTGGAAGGTATCGATTGGGTCGGGGGTAGTTCCCTTACTGACAGATTCGTGTTTGTTTATCGACAGATATACACAGCAGAAGTTTGTTAATGGACATAAATTTATTAAAGATACACTACGTATGTGTGTTAATGGGCATAAATGTATCCAAAATACACTACAGAAGTGTGTTAATGGACATAAATTTATCCAAGATACGCTACAGAAGTTTGTCAAGGGACATAAATTTATTCAAGATAACACTACAGAAGTGTGTTAGTGGACATATATTTATCCAACATACACTACATATGTTTGGTAATGAACATAAATGTATCCAACATAGACTACATAAGTTTGGTAATGGATATAAATGTATCTAAGATATCCTTCAGTAGATTGTTAATGAACATAAATCTATCCACAATATAATATATAATTTTCATATTGGACATAAATGTATCCAAGATACACTACATATGTTTGGTTATGGACATAAATGTATCCAAGATACACTACACAAATTTGGTAATGGACATACATTTATTTAAGATGACCTGCAGAAATTTGTTTGTTTATTGGCATAAAGAAAGAGAGAAGAATAATGCGGTGATGTGTAGTGAGGTATGTTACCCACATGGCGGAGAAGCGACATGTTTTAACACAAGCGACTATACCTCTCTCTCTCTCTCTCTCTCTCTCTCTCTCTCTCTCTCTCTCTCTCTCTCTCTCCCCCCCCCCCCCCCCCCGATTTAAACGGTAAACATGGACATTTATTGCAACTAAGGCCCGCAACAAATGTTGGACTACTCTTAAGTTCAAAGCGAGTGAGCACAAAAACGACAATACAATACAGAAATGAGACGCCTTAGAAGAGCTGCCGGAGTAACCGTGATACATAGAATTGGGTATGAGGAAATTAGAAGACGACCAGGTCTGAAACAAGCCATGCACTTCGTTGAGGAATTGCAGATTAAATGGTTTGGTCACCTCACAAGAATACACTGACTTCCGGTCGCCAACATAGCGGGTAGGCGTTGAACCGTCAAGGCCTCTGACGTGTTTATGCTTGTAGCTACGGTTTGCAATCACATTTTCCTCGTGTTGGACTGGTAGTACATGGTTCTGTCGCCCTGCTACTGAGTGAGTACGTGGGCGACAATGTGAGCTGTGAAATTCGCGGGGAATGCTTTTACATCTGTCCTGTACAGTGACCTGCATGTTCGGAACAATGGCTACCGGCTGTTGCTGAATTGACTGATTTGCCTTTTCGGTTCACGAGTGCATTTTTCACGAGTCTCCCGGGAGTCGGCGCTGAAGCTGGGGAGCTCGTGCTTTATGCGACACTTTCGGCGGATCGCCTTGCGGTAAAAGACCGAGCCATGCGAGAAAACCCGGGTCAATGAGGTCTTTCTGGTGACTGCCGAGTCCATCGACGATGAACTGTAGTTTTCGTGGATTAAGTTTGTGTTGGCATTCTGGCGGCGGCATTATGGACAGTGTACCAGTGCGTGCTGTTGGATTGCCGAGACTCCTGCCTATTCCACTTTTCACATTGGAAAGTGGGAAGTATTTTGTATGATATTCACTGGCACAGGAACGGAGCATAACGGGGATGACCCGTTGTCGTGAAGTTGGAACCTCGACTAACTGACTGACTGACTGACTGACTAACTGACTAACTGACTGACTGACTGACTGACTGACTAACTGACTAACTGACTAACTGACTGACTGACTGACTGACTGACTGACTGATTGACTGACTAACTGACTAACTGACAAGAATACCCTGGTACCACCTGCTACAGAGAGCCACATTGAAGAAATATACTGGATATAGAGCAAGGGGAAGACCATGTAAAAGATAGAGTGATGGTATCAAGAACAACCATAGAGAAATTAATACCAACTTACAAAGAGCATTACAAGGAGCACATAATAGTGGTTAGGACGTCTCCTCGCATTCCGAAGGTTGTGGGTTTAATTGCTGGCTACGTCGTTCAGTTCACACGAGCAACTGTTTCAGCGATTCCTAGGGGTGATCGCTAGAGTTCATGCTTTGTGCGAGGATTTCGGGAAGGCCGCCCTGTGGAAAGAGATCGATCCATATGGGATAAAACCCGGTGCCATGAAGTCGATCCGTGTACCTTGAAACGTCTTTTCCCCTGATCACAAGGAGCGTAGGTGATTCTGCCAAACGAAAAGAGGGTCATGACCAAACAGAAATTGATGGCAGAAAATGGGAAATAGGGGTTGGTCACAATAATTATTTAAAAATTGTTAAAATGGTAGCAGATGTATTGTATTATATATCGAATTAAAGAAGATTGCACAAGGAACATGGCAGTGTTAATAATTATGTGAGATGTTAGAAACATTAAAACAATAATGATATATTATGTAACAACAGTTTAAATAAAAGTTGTGAAAATTATTAAAAATTTCCGCATACCAAGCCGTTATTTCTTGCCCTTTGAAGTTAATCCTGTTAAATTTACTGAATAATAATAAACACACCACTTTTCTTCACCAATATCACAATTGTTTCCATGATAAATAATTTATTTTAACTGAATAACCACATTAACCACGTTCTATCAGTTTAGAATCTTTCACAAAGTCCTTTAAATCAGAGTAACTATAATCTAACATTGTTTAAAACTATTATCTAATGTAAATATGTGAGGCCGAAAACCGGAAGGCGTTATCACTTCTAAAATCAGAAAAATAACCTCAATTTAACTAAACATTCTGATCAAATTTGACATGCTTGCTACCTAGTGTTCCGTATTTTCGAATGAGGGACCTTTTCCGGTGTAAAATGTCATTTACTGGGCATTAAAATTACGGACGATTCGCGAAATGAAACAAATAACGAACTGTCAACATATCGCCATTATAATGGCGCATGGAATATAAGGGATGTTACTTTGCGCCATTAAAGTGGCACAGGACAGAGAATCAGTTAAAGAGTAATACACTTGGCTCTATCACTATCATCATACTCGAGGCTATTTGATTTCTGCCAGCTGAAGTCTGGCTCCTGAGACGAATGTTGCGAATACCTTAGAATGCCAGGGACAGTAACAACGATTGCCTGGAGAAGGCTAACAAAACTAGAACATGATATACAACTTTAAGAGCAAACAGCTATCTTTGGTCACGTGATAAGAAGAGAGGCACTGGAGAACATCATCATAACTGAACAGATCAGCGGGAAAACACTTTCCACTCTATCATCATTTATAATATGCTTTTTAAATTCTAGCTTCAAACATTATTTCCCTTGCAATGGTGGATCTAGCTAGCTTAACGTTATCTCCCATTTTGCTGAAAACATCAGAATTATGTTGTGAAAGCACTCGCAGTGTTTGTACAGACTGGGCCGGTAATTGACACCAGCCCGTTTTCATTTACGCATCAGATTTAGAAGACGATAACATTAAATACAATCTTAAAACTGTGCCGAGTTGTTACTCACAGACCAAATGTTTATTAACAACGTGTCCGTTAAATCGTAGTACAGTTTCAAACTGCCATACCTTTAAATGCGAAGACGATGCTGTGCCAGCAGTGGACTTCATTCTAACCAGGGCGAGGCTTCAGATGTCCTCATATCGTTTTGGGAGATAGACGCTAGTCATTCTCAGCCTTTTGGCTAAGATCAAAGTGTAGAAAGTGAACTTGATCTGGCTGGTTGCTGAGACGGCCATCCAAACTCGAACCATCAAATTACCGACCTCTAACACAGGCAGATGGGCCTTGGTGGATCACAATGGGCCGAAAGGCACACAGTGAGACTAAGTGGTCTTTAAAACAATATGTACTTGATCTGATCAGGGCCACCGACAGAGGCGGTCATCACAATGACAGGCAGGGATGTGGAACTTCATGGGGTGCACTTGCCCCTGGGTAACCTTCAGCCCCAAACAACTTGTTTTTAAAGTATGTCCTTGGGTTCTAAAGTTGTTAGTGCTGGAGCAGTGGTGAAAATCTCCCTAGACGAAGCCTCACTTCCAGAGACGGGACACTGCACTTATTTAGTTTGCAGTGTAGACAAAGCCGAAGAAGCAGATAGTAAGTAGACACCTTGCAGTCTTGACAGACTAAAGTATGTGAGTGGAATGTGGCCAATATTCCATCACAATGTCTGGACAGAGCTTCAGAGATCATGTGATGCCCAAACGACATGACCCCTCCCTCGGCCTAGTCTTGTGTATTCCAGAGGAATGGGTAACCAATACGTCTGGCACAAGGTAGGCTGCAGACGCTGGCGGCTCAGCGTCAATCCACCGAGACCTCACCACCACGAGCCGGTGGCGAGTTATGGCCAGACCCTGACACCCAAGGGACCCGGCTTAGAGACGTTCAGCCATGTCCCACAGGTGAGGGCCCTGTACGAGCCCGGACCATGGGGGCGCGCACATCTGTCAATCACTGTGTCCGGACCTGTGTAAAGCGTGTACTATCGTCAGACTCCCCACCTGACTTATAGCGGTCCCCGCGTCCAGCGGGAATAGGTCCGCCATAGCTACCGCAGGAGATATTGCCTGTCTATTTGCAAGCAAATCTCCCATACTTCCACTGTGCGGATCTCGCGACCAGCGAGAATAGGCCCGCCGGAGATTTGCTCGTCTGCTGCGAACAAATCTCTACCGAGAGACTGAATAAGTAAAGAAACGATAAAAGTAGTGGTATTTCAATTGCGCTTGCGCTCCCACCTATGCTACACCCTTCATGTGTCTTCACAAAGTCGGACTAGAGTCAAGCTCAACAGGGTCTTCTTTCCCCGCTGATTCTACCAAGCCCGTTCCCTTGGCTGTGGTTTCGCTAGATAGTAGATAGGGACAGTGGGAATCTCGTTAATCCATTCATGCGCGTCACTAATTAGATGACGAGGCATTTGGCTACAATATAACAGGCAAGATGGGCTTTTCATCTCGTCTTATCTTGTTCCTCTTGTTCCGTTTCATTGTATTTCTTCGAGCAGTGGGACAAATCCCGTGCCGAATTCTAACCTAGTTGTGGTTTAGGACAGACAAATATGACCAAGGGGAGTCCGTCCCCTGGCGATCCGGAGTTCTGATGACCCATGACCTCGCGGTCATGGTTTCCCGGCGTACACCACGGCGAGGTGGGGTTAACTATGTAGTCTTCGGCAGGCTGCTAGTTTTCAATTTTGAGCCCATTTGAGAGGGACTATCAGCTCTGTGGCAAAGGGGTCACGACCGCAAGTCGTAATTCCGCATACCACGCGTGGAACACAGCTGCGGACGATCTGTCAAAAATGCTGGGGTTGACTGCACCAATGTACCATGGTGTAGATTGCCATGTATCCCCAAGAACACTTTTTGACAGGTCTTGTCTTTACAGCCTGCTGTTTGCGATTATCTATCACATCGTGACTTTTTATTTGCTCAACCTTAACATTGCACCTGCTGTTTTTCCTTTTCCCCCGCTCTTATTGGAGGTGCCTACCCAATAAATCTCTAGCGTATGTGGGTTGGGGACAATGATCGCAGTTACCCAACCCCCGGCACACCTGCTTGAGGGGTCGATACCCACCACAGGAGGTTTGGAAGCAGACATCCATGCGTTGATTTCAACAGTACGAGCGTTGGTCGTTTAGAAATCAGTGACAAACTGCTGAGCGCAAAACTTCCTAGTAAATCACAAACAGGCCAAAATGCATGGGTTGATTGTGACGTCCTGTAAAGAACATGCAAAAAACTTTAACACAATGGATCAGGAACATTTATTATCATCACAAATCGACGGCTCTTGCACGAATTCTCTGCCCTAAGCAGGACAAACCTCTGCACCAGAGACAGACATAATCATCTCTCAGCATTTACTTACTCTGTTGGTTGCTAAATCAACGCATGGCGAGTTACTTGTGACATTCGCGTTAGACTAGGTCGAGAACTTTCTGGATACCCCGGCCATTTTGATGTTTATAAACAGCCTTGTCATGTAGCGAGTCACGTGAGAGTCACATGACACCACGGTGTTATTAAGCTCAACTAATTCTTGGTTGTTGTGTTGCCATGACAACCTGGATTGTTAGGTTGAAGTGAGGCACTGGGTGACATCATAGATACACCAGCCTGGCTGGAAATTATCCTTGATAAATTATTTCTGTGTTGTATCAATATATTTTAGCCGCTGGGTTCTTGTGGTAAGTGCTCTTGCCTGCCGGCTAAGTAGACCGCGGTTCAAACCACTAACGAGGTGGCGCTTGTTTTTCCTGTCCAAAATGACCCAAAAGTCACCCAGCCACTGAAATAGATGCCACCTAAATTGTCTATTGAGATGAGATGACAGGTAGATGTTGTTTTCTCAATATATGATGTAAACCCATATATGAAAGATGCCCGAATGTCATATATGGCGTCGTTTGTCTTTTACTTTATCTGAAAAGGAGATTGCAACAGGAGAAAGACGATTTGGAGTCATGATCCGCGAATGCTGGCGTGTCAAGAAAATAATTATCATTATCTGATCGAGAGCGCCAGTAGTTAGTGTCCTCCCCCTCCCACTGTCCTCTGTAACATGCACACTTGTGGGCGCTTTACATCCCGTTTTGAATGTCAGCAGTCCAGACTTGTCTCTGCCTTCCTCTTCTCTGTGTGCCCTAAACTGTTTCCTGAAGCATGATTACCTGTGAGAGGGTGTCATGACTCAACGCAGACAGACTTTCAAAGTTTCACCCTGACACAAATGGTTCTTGATTGCCTGTCTGTTTTCACTTCTTCGCCAACAGGAGCTCTTGTTTCATAGTTCTCTTACCTACGGAGTTACGGACGCAGTTCGTAATCCCACATACCGCAGTGCGCCTTACGTTGGTTTTTATAAAATGGTAATAATCTGTCTGCCCGTCTGTCTGTCTGTCTGTCTGTCTGTCTGTCTGTCTGCCTGCCTACCTGTCTGTCTGTCTGTCTGTCTCTCTCTCTGTCTCTCTCTGTCTCTCTCTGTCTCTCTCTCTCTCTCTCTCTCTCTCTCTCTCTCTCTCTCTCTCTCTCTCTTCTAAATACTTCTTACATCCCATTATAGTGTTTCTAATTTAGTCCGCGTTAATCAACATATATGAATGTATTGATCAGTGTACAAGCCGTGGTATTTTAAATATTGATGTTTGCATTAATTTGCCCTAAGCTAGCTTGTATCTTCTCAAATAGCTTTGCATATTTCCTTTCATATTTTTGTTTTCCAGTTGAAGGATTAAAAGCTGTGGAAATTGAAAAGTGCAAGTCCGAAATTTCATACATCAGGGATCAGCTGTGGAACTCTCAAAAGAAGTACGTTGATTTCAATAGATTAAGGTATGTTAGTGAAACTATGGAATACCGGATTACCACACTTAACATTTCATACTATAATCACGAAAACTGTTTAACCACAGCTACATTATCTTGTTTTACAAATTGCCGTGAAATTATCCCGGTAGTGACAGATCGCTACATACGTAACAAGTAAACGACCACTGTACACGACTATAGACGATCTGAAACATAATATAAAGCCATATTTTAATAAACAAAATGGTACTGGGTGGGAGATGTGGATCAGTGTCACACACTCCGCCTTCACCCAGAAGACATTTCATGGCAGCCATTTTATACTGGTAGTCCAAGACAGTTCTACAAATCCGTCTGGATGTGGATTCGAAAGTGGCTGAGAATTATACCTCACACTAAAAACATAGATAATACACACATGTGCCAACTATACCTCACACTAAAAACATAGATAATACACACATGTGCCAACTATACCTCACACTAAAAACATAGATAATACACACACATGTGCCAACTATACCTCACACTAAAAACATAGATAATACACACATGTGCCAACTATACCTAACCAAACAAAAAATTAAAATAAAAACAAAATGCACGCATGTGTGAGTGAGGTATACCTCATTGAAACATATAATACACACATGTGCCAACTATACCTCATTGAAACATATAATACACACATGTGCCAACTATAACTCACAAAAACACACAATACACACATGAATGAACTATAATTCACAGAAACACAGAATACACACATGTATTCTCAAAATAGCTCATTGAAACTGTGCAATAATTAGTAATACACGACTCTATAACTAAGTGATAATTAGCTAATGTAGCTACAACGTACCACAGTTAGGAGAATATTTATTATACTAGTTGTTCTTTAAAATTATTATTTTAAAGGGGCGTATAATCTATATTGAGATAGTGTTCAAATAAGTTGCCATTGTATGTGTAGTGATTGGTGGTGTGTTTGATTCGTTGTAGAATATTGCTCTAAAGAAAGACAAGCGTGCAGACAAATGATCCATAGAAAGGAGGCAATACAGGCAGAAAGCCATAAAGCCAGCAAGCTAGAAAGACATATATTCACCAGCTGTCTTATACCAACGAAATGGCAACCTACGACAAATCGAGCTGTACCTCAAGCCCTCCCAAGATAGCCCCTTATGCTGGGGTGTGTGTCGGAGACATAACACTCTTTATCTGATTGTGCGAGGTTTAAAAAATAAGTATCTCTAGTAATGGTCTGTAGGCTTAGCTATGCGCCGACTGAAAGATTTAAATCTCAGTTAAAAAGAAAATTCACAAAATGATGTTTGTTAGGAAAGTGATGTGACTTTACTGTTTGCCATATAGCCTATTATTATTATTATTATTATTATTATTATTATTATTATTATTATTATTATTATTATTATTATTATTATTATTTTTATTATTATTTCAAATAATGGAAGTAACTGTAACAATTGGTAAAGTCTGTAAAATATGACAGGGGATATAATCGTAGCAAACGTGTTTTATCTTTAAATAAAAGGGGACATAACTGAACCAACACTGCATGACCTTTCAAAATTGGTATAATCTTGAACAAATGAAAGATAAAAGAACTATTTCAAACTGGTATAATCTTTCATTAACAGAGCAAGTAACTTTAGCAAGCTTGCATCGTTATTCCTTAATTTTTTTTTTTTTTTTTTTTTTTTGCGTATCCTTTTTACAGGACTTAGCTGTCAACAGCAGCATCTTTCAGCTGTCTGTTGATCTCTTGGCAAGATTACGCTCAGTAGTTTGCCATTGCTTTCTGAGCGGCCGGCTCAGTATCCGCAAGTCACGAGCGGGGGTCGAACCACCTCAGTTCTCGCTCCGCTGCGAGACTCTGCGTGATAAACAACGGGATTACAGAGAGAAAGTGTTATAACCCCACAGCCAGAGAGACCGGCTATTCCTTAATAGGGAAAGTAATTGCAGCAAGCTTATTTTATCTTTCAGTAAAAGAGAAAATAACTGTAGCAAGCTTATCTTATTTTTCAATAATAAGATAAGCAAGTAACTGTAGCAAACACGTATCTTTTTTAATTAACATGGATAGTAACTATTATACATGTTGTAGTAACAGGGGAGCCGGTCTCTCTGGCTGTGGGGTTACAACACTTTCTCTCTATAATCCCGTTTATCACGCAGAGTCTCGCAGCGGAGCGAGAACTGAGGTGGTTCGACCCCCGCTCGTGACTTGCGGATACTGAGCCGGCCGCTCAGAAAGCAATGGCAAACTACTGAGCGTAATCTTGCCAAGAGATCAACAGACAGCTGAAAGATGCTGCTGTTGACAGCTAAGTCCTGTAAAAGGATACGCAAAACATTTTTTAAGTAACAGGGGAAGTAATTACTATACCATTTGTATTAACTGGGGAAGTAACTATTATACTGTTTGTATTAACAGGGGATGTAACTATTATTAGTGTCAGGTCTTAGTCAGATATGACTGAGCTACCGTATAACAGTAGACGGTACTACCTGGTTTCTGTTAGCGCTGAACGTTGGGCGGCGCTTACCAAACCCGACACCCCACATTGTGCCAACGGCTTCGGGCGGAAGAGCGCAATTGGGAGGGTACAAGCCTTACCCTGGTGCGAGGAAATGCAAGCTAAAGACAAAATGTCATGGCAGGGCAGACCAGGCCCTAAGCCTTGGTTGGCGACTGGTCTAGGATCGAAGCTCCGACAGGCGGACAGTTAGAGCATTGCTTTGCTGATCCGGCAGCTTCTGCAGCTTGTCTTGTTCCAGATGTAGGGGTGTTACCTTTCCTCTGGAGTAAACTAGGCAGGCCGAGAGAGGGATCATGGTGCATGGGCAACACATGATCTCTATATTTTAGCCCAGGCTTTGTGCTATGGAGAGGCAATAACTCCATCCCTGGTCTTAACTGGTCTCGGAATCAAAGCGAGAGGCAACTGTTACGGGTTATAAGTCCTTGTCAGTTGAGCGTAGACATGGGGCGCCACGCGTTGCCTCTGATGGTGGGAGACACCTACAGGTGTCACTGATCAGCTACCGCCCGCCTCAAGCTGGGCAGCCCCCAGCCAATTGGGTGCTGATCCGCCACAGCCTGCCTGCTTCAATGGGTGCTTGGGGCTAGGACAAAATCTGAATCGCAGGCTGTAAAACCAATGCACTAGGTACAAACAAAAATAAAAATAGAAACCTCAAGCTACGGCTTGCAACCTGGAACGTGAGAACCATGTGTCCAGGATTTTCCACTGACTTGACCAATATTGACGATGTGAGAAAAACGGCTGTGATTGATGCCGAACTCAATCGTCTAAACATTGATATTGCTGGCCTGCAGGAGACTCGCCTCGCTGAGGAAGGGTCACTCAGGGAAAACAACTACACCTTTTTCTGGAAGGGTAGAGGGCAGGCAGATAAAAGGCAACACGGTGTGGGCTTTGCAGTGAAGAATTCGCTACTGGGAATGATTGAAATTCCAGCAGGAGGAAATGAAAGACTATTATCCCTGCGCTTGGCAACCTCTTGTGGGTTTGCCACGATTATTACTGCATACGCACCGACACTCGATTCCTCTGATGATGTGAAGGATTCGTTCTATGAGGAGTTAGACTCCGCCATCAAGGCAGTTCCAAAATCTGACTACATTTATATGCTCGGTGATTTCAATGCTCGTGTGGGCAAGGACTCGAGTTCATGGCCAGTGTGCCTTGGAAAATACAACATCGGTCGCATGAATGAAAATGGGCAAAGGCTGCTGGAGCATTGCACCAGTAATGACCTATGTATTACAAACTCTTTTTTTAAAACAAAAGAGATGCATAAGGTCACATGGAAACATCCAAGATCCGGCCATTGGCACCAGCTGGACTTCATCATCACACGGAGACAACATCTGAACCATATATCATTGACTCGTAGTTACCACAGTGCTGACTGTGATACGGATCATGCTTTGGTTGTTGCAAGGGTTAGACTGAGACCAAAGAGAATCTACACAGCTAAACACAAATCTAGCCTCAGGATTAATATTATTAACACTCAGGATCCTGTAAAGTGCTTTCAGTTTCAACAGCAACTTGAAGACGCTTTCACTGATACACCAGAAAATTGTACAGTAAATGAAAAGTGGGGTCAAATTAAGGAAACTCTTTATAAAACTGCCGTAGGGGTTTACGGCACTGTGGATCATAAGAGGCAGGACTGGTTTGCGGCCAACAGCGAGACTCTGCAGCCCTTGATTGATAAGAAGAAAAAAGCTCTCTTAAGAAACAAGGAAAGACCAACGCGTAACACTCTGAATGAGCTTAGGCAAGCTAGGAAGGATGTGCAAAAGGCTGCCAGGCAGTGTGCAAATGATTATTGGATCAAGTTATGTGAGTCCATTCAAATCGCAAGTGATAAGGGAGACATAAGAAGCATGTATGAAGGAATAAAGAAAGCCTGTGGTCCAGTGATCAAAAGAAGTGCACCATTGAAAACCTTGACTGGAGAAATCATCACTGATAAGAAACAGCAGATGGACACATGGGTAGAGCACTATTTGGAGCTTTACTCAAGTGAGACCAAACTAGCGGATGATGCCCTCAACGCCATAGAGGCTCTACCAACTCTTGACCACCTGGACACACTTCCCACCTTAACAGAAGTTAAGTGTGCTATAAATGAACTTGCATCTGGCAAGGCTCCAGGTAAGGATGGGATTCCAATAGAGGTTATCAGGAGTGGGCAAGACACACTCACTATACAGATCCACCAGCTAATAGAGCTATGCTGGCGTGAAGGACAAGTCCCACAGGATTTCAAAGATTCAAGCATCATAACACTGTACAAGAACAAGGGCGATCGGAGCGACTGCAACAACTATAGGGGTATCTCACTTCTGTGTATTGTTGGAAAAGTATTTGCCAGAATTGTTCTGCGCAGACTTCAAGTTCTAGGAGATCAAGTCTACCCCGAATCACAGTGTGGCTTTCGACAGAACCGGTCTACCACTGATATGATATTCTCATTGCGACAAATGCAAGAAAAATGCCGTGAACAGAATCAACCACTGTTTATTGCCTTCATCGACCTCACAAAGGCATTTGATTTGGTCAGTCGTGAGGGTCTGTTCAAGGCACTAAAGAAGATTGGCTGCCCACCAACTCTTCTGTCCATTGTGGAATCGTTCCACACAGGCATGAAGGGTATAATCAAGTTTGATGGTGCAATTTCTGAAGAATTTGAAATCAAGAGTGGAGTTAAGCAAGGTTGTGTACTAGCTCCCACCCTCTTTGGAATATACTTTTCACTTCTACAGAAATATGCATTTCGTGATCAGGATGGTGGTATATACATTCATTCACGCTCAGATGGCGGCCTCTACAATGCTCAGAGATTGAAGGCTAAGACCAAAATTAGGAGGGTACTGATCAGAGAGTTGCTTTTTGCAGATGATGCTGCAGTTACGACCCACTCTGAGGAAGAATTGCAATGTCTACTATCTGCATTCTCCAATGCTTGTTCTGAATTTGGTTTAACAATTAGTAAAAAGAAGACACAGATTATGTCACAAGGTGCACATGGGGTACCATCAATCTTTATTGACGACGCCGAACTAGAGATAGTAGACCATTTTACATATCTAGGATCAGTGGTAAATAGCAAATTATCCCTAGATCAGGAAATCAACATCCGGATTGGTAAGGCAGCAACAACAATGAACAGGTTAAGAAAAAGAGTCTGGGAGAACAGGAAGCTTACTGCCAAAACAAAAGTCCCTATCTATCAAGCCTGTGTCCTTAGTACTCTTCTCTATGGCAGTGAAACCTGGACAACTTACTCACACCAAGAGAACAACTTAAACAGCTTTCATATGCGGTGTCTGCGAAGAATACTTGGTATTAAGTGGCAAGACAAAATCACAAATACTGAAGTATTGGAAAGATCAGGTTGTGTGACAGTTTATTCCATGCTCAGTCTTCGTAGACTTAGATGGATAGGACATCTTAGGAGGATGGATGATGGTAGAATACCAAAGGATATCTTTTTTGGTGAATTACAGATGGGTAAGAGATCTCAGGGTCGGCCTCTACTACGATACAAAGATGTGTGTAAGCGGGACATGATTGATACAGGCATTGATAATGCACACTGGGAGCAAGTCGCCGCTGAGCGTGTTGCATGGAGGGCAAATATCAGAAATGGAATAAAGACAAAGGAGAAAATTATTGCAGAAAAGTCACACACCAAGCGTTTGAGACGTAAGATGGTGCATGATGGTGGAAATGACCACGTGTTCACATGCACCCACTGTGAACGGACATTTACAGCGCAAATTGGCCTTATCAGTCACACTTGCTACCGCCATAGTTAAAAGTTATTATGCCTTTTTTAAAGCACACACTATCGTCTGTCAAGACGGCAAGGTGCCAATGAACTATTATACATGTTATATTAACAGGGGAAGTAATTACTATACCATTTGTATTATCAGAGAAAGTAACTATACTGTGTGTATTAACAGGGAAAGTAGCTATACTGTTTGTATTAACAGGGGAAGTAACTATGCTGTTTGTATTAACAGGGGAAGTAACAATATTGTTTGTATTAACAGGGGAAGTAACAATACTGTTTGTATTACCAGGGGAAGTAACTATTACTTTATAGTTGATAGACGTAGTAGCACAGGGCAAGTAACAATACTATTTGTATTAACAGGGGAAATAACTATTATACTGTTTGTATTAACAGGGGAAATAACTATTATACTGTATTTATTGACAGTGGAAGTAACTATACTGTTTGTATTAACAGGAGAAGAAACTATTATAATGTTTGTATTAACAGGGGAAGTAACTATTATACTGTGTGTAATAACAGGGGCAATAACTATTACACTGTTTTTAGTAACAGGGAAAATATCTATTTTGCTGTTTGTATTAAAATGGAGAAGTAAATGTAAATATGTATGCCACTATTGCAAGGGAAGGAAACTATAATTTTCATCCACTTCTGTGACTAGAGGAGATAACCGTAAAACCTTAATTATCTGACATTTGTCCGTTAAATCATTTCTGTTTCTTTCTCCTTTCTCCTGGTTGCGTCGTGACATTTGACAGCCAAGCTGTTACAACCACTTCACATACAACCATAAATTAACAACATTGTTTTACCTGGCCCAGGTGAACCTAAAAGAACCACAAAGAATACCACAAACCGTGTCCATTGTAATATTGTTTATCACTATCGTCTTCTGAATAATTGATAGACTGACGCCAATAAAGTATGATTTATGGGATTGTAAAGATGGCAGCACTAAGTGGACATGTATTTATTATATCTTTATGCTGCAGGTTCCGGCTGGTGGATTGCGACCCCCAAATGGGTCCAGTGGGTTATGTTTAGCTGCAAATATTTGTATAGAGAATCCCACAGTGAAGATGTTTCAGCATTGACAGATTTCTACGTGGGTAAACAGCATGCCCGTCAGCCCGTTGGCAATCAGTTCGAATCTCCAATAAGGTGGATCGTAAAACATCGATCTAGCCCCTCGTGTAGACTTGGCGCCTAAAACGAGTATTATGACATGTCCAGAAATACTGACTACATGACTCGTGGAGTGTAGATTGATTAATGCAATATTGACCACATGACTCGTGGAGTGTAGATTGGTCAATGCAATACTGCCCACACAACTCGTGGAGTGTAGATTGGTCTATGACATACTGACCACATGACTCGTGGAGTGTAGATTGGTCAATGAAATACTGACCACATGACTCGTGGAGTGTAGATTGATCAATGCAATATTGACCACATGACTCGTGGAGTGTAGATTGATCAATGCAATACTGCCCACACGACTCGTGGAGTGTAGATTGGTCAATGCAATACTGCCCACACGACTCGTGGAGTGTAGATTGATCAATGCAATACTGACCACATGACTCGTGGAGTGTAGATTGATCAATGCAATACTGCCCACACGACTCGTGGAGTGTAGATTGATCAATGCAATACTGACCACACGACACGGGGAGTGTAGATTGGTCAATGCAATACTGACCACACGACTCGTGGAGTGTAGATTGATCAATGCAATACTGACCACACGACTCGTGGAGTGTAGATTGGTCTATGACATACTGACCACACGACTCGTGGAGTGTAGATTGGTCTATGACATACTGACCACATGACTTGTGGATTGTAGATTGGTCAATGCAGTACTGACCACACGACTCGTGGAGTGTAGATTGGTCAATGCAATACTGACCACACGACTCTTGGAGTGTAGATTGGTCAATGACATACTGACCACATGACTCCTGGAGTGTAGATTGGTCTATGAGATACTGACCACACGACTCCTGGAGTGTAGATTGGTCTATGCCATACTGACCACATGACTCGTGGAGTGTAGATTGATCAATGCAATACTGACCACATGACTCGTGGAGTGTACATTGGTCTATGACATACTGACCACATGACTCGTGGAGTGTAGATTGGTCAATGCAATACTGACCACATGACTCGTGGAGTGTAGATTGGTCAATGCAATACTGACCACACGACTCGTGGAGTGTAGATTGGTCAATGCAATACTGACCACATGACTCGTGGAGTGTAGATTGGTCAATGCAATACTGACCGCATGACTCGTGGAGTGTAGATTGGTCAATGCAATACTGACCACACGACTCGTGGAGTGTAGATTAGTCAATGCAATACTGACCACACGACTCGTGGAGTGTAGATTGGTCAATGACATACTGACCACATGACTCCTGGAGTGTAGATTGGTCTATGAGATACTGACCACACGACTCCTGGAGTGTCGATTGTTGTGTAAAATATTCGACTAGCACCACATTTCCATTACGTCACAAGGCGTGGACTAACCAAACAATCAATCAACCAGCCTACCAATCAACATTTTCAACCAACAAATTAACCAGGCAACTAGGCTATAAAATAATCAACCATCAATCAGTAAAAAAAAAAAAAAAATCAAAAAAACAAACAAACACCCAACTAGTTATACAAATTCACTTAACATGTACAATTGTACAACTTCTCAATACAGCATCGCGGACATGAAACAAAACATTGCCATATTGCCATGATTATACTCAGCTGTTGACCCCTGGTCACTACATTTCTCTTCCCCTTGTGCCCATGTTTACAGGCCAATCATGAGCAGCGGAACGTGCGACCACTTTTTTAGCTCTTTAAGTGACGAAAGAAAAATTAGTCTGAAGAGGGACATACCCACATACTCGAAGGTAGTAGAGAATAGAGTAAGAAGCAGATATGGTTGGGTCTGTGTTATTCTTGTTGTTTGCATCGCTGCTTAGCATGGCCACTGTTTCGTGCATTTGTTTATTTGATGCCCGCTTTGCATGTTTTCATATTTGTACTCAGTTCTTTTGGCTATTTACTAATGTGCATTAATTTATATACAATAAATGAACAATCAATTGCGGGAGCTATACCTTATTCACGCATGTTTCTATTGACATTCATTTACTAGTTATTTCTACCTGACAAATTTACTCATTTCCTACGCTCCTTTCCAATCACTTTACCAACTCTACCTACCTACCTTCCTGAATGCTACCTACCTATCTGCCTACCCACCTGTCTACATACCTACCTGCCTTCCTGCCTCTGCCTACCTATCTACCTGCCTGCCTACCTACCTACCTGTCAATGTATTCAGTCTTCTGTCTATTCTATCCAACCAGCTATCAAATCATCACATACCGACCTAGTTAGTTAGTCAGTCAGTCAGTCAGTCAGTTAGTTAGTTAGTTAGTTAGTCAGTCAGTCAGTAAGTCAGTCAGTCAGTCAGTCAGTTAGTTAGTTAGTTAGTTAGATAGTTAGTCAGTCAGTCAGTCAGTTAGTTAGTTAGTTAGTTCGTTAGTTAGTTAGTTAATTAGTTAGTTAGTTAGTTAGTTAGTTAGTTAGCCAGTCAGTTAGTTAGTTAGTTAGTTAGTTTGTTCGTTCGTTAGTTCGTTAGTTAGTTAGTTAGTTAATTAGTTACTTAGTTAGTTAGTTAGTTAGTTAGTCAGTCAGTTAGTTAGTTAATTAGTTAGTTAGTTAGTTAGTTAGCTAGATAGTTAAGTTAGTTAGTTAGTTAGGTAGTTAGTTAGTTAGTTAGTTAGTTCGTTAGTTAGTTAGTTAGTTAGTTAGTTAGTTAGTTAGTTAGTTAGTTAGTTAGTTAGTTAGTCGACAGATCATCCTCATTGCACATCGAACCATTCAGTCCATAAGTGCTCGGATCCCCTCCTCAGCAAAACCTACCGACCTAACTACCGACAGATTTATCTACCTACCTACTTACATGCCTGCCTGTATACCTTTCTACTTTCTTGTCTGCTTGTCAATCTTCTGTCTGTTTATCTATATGTAAGTCAGCCTTTCTATCTATATGTCTGTCCTTCTGTCTGTCCGTATTTCAATCTGCCAATCTGTCTATCCTCCCCTTCGTTCAACCGTTCATCCTTCCATCCACCCACTATTCACTGTCTATTTATCAATTCATCTATGTATCATTTCGCCCGGCCGTCACCTTCCCAACTTCAACTGTCAGTGTAAATGCCTGGTCCATGGCTCATTGTCTTAAAACCGGTGTAACGACTATATTCTCCTGTCACCTCCACAGACTGGGAATTCCCTGTCTAAATCGCTCACTTTTACTTGAGTTCAAAATGAACAGGCAGATACATAAAAGTATTCGCTCAACGAAAGCATAAGATGGGAAAATGTACAGCCGTATTAAGTTTCAAGCTTAAAGAATAGTTTGCTGTCGCATGAGATCGATTGTTGTCACTAGTGGGGACATATCCTTTGATCGTTGCTAATGCAAACACCGGAAACAGCATGCCTGACCTTTTGTGCCGGCATGTGCATGGGCTTTTGATCACGTTAAAAAATTGTGACTGCATCAAAACTTAAAATGTCCAAAACAAACATGTTTTTCTTTTACTTATTTTCTAATTTTGCAAATTCGCGTTTTACGAGGGGAAGTCAATAAGAAAGTCACAAATGGCTGTAGACAAATAACTAAATATGATAACGTGAAAGCAGTTTATTTTTATACATACATTGGTCCCTTTATTTCTCAACATAATTTCAACCAACATTGATGCACTTATCTCATCGTTTTATCAGTCCTCCCAAACCGGATGCATAGAACTGCGTGCTCTGTTTTCTAAACCACGTTTTCACTGCACATTCAACTTCAGCGTCATTCGTGAAAAGTCTCCCGCCAAGGTGGGTATTCAGTGGACCAAAAAGGTGGAAATTGCTAGTGGTTAAGTCGGGGCTGTAAGGTGGATATTCCAGAACTTCCCACCTTAGTTGGTTAATTTTCTCCTGAGTTAATCGAGCCGTATGTGGTCTGGCATTGTCATGAAGAATCAACACTCCTCTAGTCAGCAGTCCAGAACGTTTTCTTCGAATTGCATCATGAAGCATCGATAGAACTTCACAGTACGATTCAAAATTCACATTGTCATCTTTCTTCTTGAAATTGGTAAAAGCACTCCTTGGCAACCCCAGAAAACTGTCAGCATAACCTTCCCTGCTGATGGCGTAACCTTGAATTTTTGGACACAAGGCGAAGGATGTTTCCGTTGCATTGAAGCACGCTTTGATTCGGGCTGGTAGTGATGCACCCATGATTCGTCCCCAGTAACATTCCTGTTCAGCATGTCCTCTCTTTCATCTTCATATCGACAGAGATGATGCAAGGACAGGCCAAATTTGTTCATTTTTTGTTTCTCCTTCAATTGTCTGGGTACCCACCTTGAGCACACTTTCTTAAATTTCAATCGATCATGCATTATGCTGCACGCTGAACTATGTGAGCACTCTATTGCAGATGCTACAGAGTCTATCGTTACTCGCCTGTCACCTCTAATCATCTCCTCCACCCGCTGCACGGATGCTTGTGTTGCAATCTCAACAGGAGACCAGATGGGATTTCATCAACAATATTAGAGCGTCCTTGAGAAAATTTTTCTACCCAGCTATGCACCGATTTACGGGACAAACATTTGTCAGCATAAACAGGAACCATTTCCTTATGAATATCCTTTGCAGGCAGTCCTTTTGCCCACAAAAAACCGCACAACAGCACGTTGCTCTTTGATTGTTCACGCCATAAGTACAGTCGCCATTTTGTTTATGCGCTGCGCATGCCCATGAGACACCTAGCGCCACCTGATGAACGGGAATATAAAGTTCGATGTTGCTGTCACATAATGACACCTGTAGAAAACACCAACCACATTTACATGCTATTCCAAAGAACTGTGTGACTTACCTATTGACTCGCCCTCATAATTTTCAAATGACATTGCTATTTGTTAATTAGATTGATTTGTTTAACGAAAACATAACATAACTTGTATGAAATAATGCCTGGGGGTTCATAGAGAGGGTTAATAGACAGTGTTTAGTGCAGGAGAGCCTGGCATATGATACAACAACATCTAGTCTGATAATAGAGAGGAAGAGAGTGAGTTACTGCGGTATTCCACTGGCTGGAGGATAAACAGCTCACACATGTCGTGATTGTAACGGACTCACGGAGCATGCTGGGAAGGGGTGAAGACAGGCACGCTTCGCGCAGAGTGGCAGGCTTCAGTTATAAAATCTAACATAGGGAGCATCTGTTGGATGTTCCCCAGGACATTCTGGTGTGTTAGGAAACGAGCAGGCGGACAGATTGGCTGGATCTACACCGTTGGGTGGATGTTTTTTTTTCACGATCAGGCAGATGTGGTCAAGGCTTTTAGGATCATGTGTATTGTGCTGATGAAATAATACACCTTTGTCTGGAGATGATGATGGGGCAGGGAATGAGCAGAATATCTTGCGGACACTCAGTTCTCCGAGGACAGGCCAGACGGACACACAATCAGATTGCAACTGGTACCATTGGTACTTGGACTCATCGCTGGTTGTTGTAGATGATGGAGCACATATGTGAATGCCCTGAATGCTGTGATGTTGGTTCTTGACTCAACTCAACAAAATAAATAGGAATTGGAAATTGAAAAGTTTATTAACTGATTCAGTGTTAAAAAAAAAAGAAAAAAAAAGGTTTTGACCAAACATGGCACACTGAGCATTATAACGGCGCCGGGAAACGAATAACAGGATGACCCTAGAACGGCGATATAACGCCCTTCGGTCCAAATGATAAGTCACAATTGTCGATGTATTATCCCTCAGCAGTGAATCAGTTGACTTTCATAAATTTGTGTTATTAAGTGAACATGTTGTCTCCTCTCTGGAGAAGGCAGTTTTCTGACACTGTTTTGTTATGTTTCGATATTAGTAATACTACCCAGTGTTTATTTAAGGCATCAGTATAGCAGTGGCTGTCACCATGTTTGCTAATGTGTGTGTTAGGTCGGTGTTCGAGTCGATGTTTTCTGTTGTTGACATATTCTCAATGTACACTGCTCGTGCCTGGTTTCATTTTCATTGTATGGCTTTTTATGTTGAGTTGCTGTTTGGATCCGTGCCACTTCCTCAACCCCCCCCCCCCTCTATACCCCTTTCCCCCTCTCTCTCTTGCTCTGTACTATTGTCATACTCCCTCCCCACTTTCATCACCAATCAACAGTGTTCGAAACTGCAACCTTGCTCCAAAGACCCACCCTATAACATGATACAACCTTGCTGCAAAGACCCACCCTATAACGTGGTACAACCTTGCTCCAAAGACCCACCATATAACATGATACAACCTTGTTGCAAAGACCCACCATATAACATGATACAACCTTGTTGCAAAGACCCACCATATAACATGATACAACCTTGTTGCAAAGACCCACCCTCCTTATCTCGTGACACAACTCATAATATAAAAAAGTGTCTGCTCCGCTCCTTGGGGCGTATTTGATGTATGTTGCCAGGCGCGTGTTGCTGTAGACCTACTCCCTGGGAGATGTGGTGAGCATCACAAGGTCGCCTTTACTTCCCACTGACATTTCCAGGCACCAGTGTTAGAGTGAGTCGACCTGGAATCCCTCCCCCATACGGATTCGAACTCACAACGACTGGACCGGCAGGCGAGCGAAAAGCCACTACCTTAACCTTGCTCACAGCCTTTAAATTGAGCCGTCTCTTGTTTGTGTCTTCTGTGTATAGATTTACAATGGGATAACATTTGTGTGGATATTTTACTTGTGTATTATTATACTCATACAAAGGATACGGCGTCCATTAAAAGTGCATGCCGTGATAAAAGAATGCGCTTTGTTTATTGCCCATGGTTTGCATTCATTTCATTGCATTGTTTTTGTTTTTTTTAACCAAATGCCCTTGTGGTTTCAACGAGAGCTTTGTGGTGTTTGTTGTCAGTGGTTAAGTGAACGCTGCTTCTTACATATTCACACGCTACTGAATGTATTAACACGGGGTACCCTCGCGTATTTTGTTAAAGCTCGGTTTTCCTCGCGTAATGTTTTCTCCCGCGGTTCTTATTGCGTATTTATTCATCTGCGATTGTCATCGCGTATTTTATAGGAAAACAACTTTAAAACGTATGATTTTACGTTTTGTTTGTTGAAAACGGAACACATCCTTTGGTCATGTTTTGCATAAATGCCTTCACTATCAACATCTTAATATGTTGATAACTAAGTTTCAGCTGTTTGTTACTTAATAACACCCTATAATTGAATACCAAATGTTATTATTTGATTTCTGATGTTTATAGCCGAACCCTAGCTGTTTATCGTTCAATATTCGCTGCTTATAACGTTCCGTCAACCTATTTGATTCAGTGTCTGTTGTTGATATTATGACTAAATGCACACGATGCAATGTCCACCATTCTGTACATGTTTAGCTCACCTATAACGGACGAGTCGAAAATCAACCTTAAGAGAGATGTACCTAATTACCCCAAGGTATGTTTTGTGTTCTCAGTGGTCAGTCTGTGTACTGGATTGTTTCAACAACTCAATCTGTCATTGTATTGTCAGCTAAGTGTTTAGCATTATATTTACATTAAACAATTAAAGTTAGAATTCTTCCCCATCATGGTGCAGTAGACCAAATACCTATGATTCTCAGATAAGTGCGAAGCAATATGAAGTCTTGTATTCTAGCAGCGCACATTTCCGATTCCGTGATATTCGTAAAGACTAGTCCCCCACAGCTTTGGCAAAATCTAAAACACAAATTCAAGAAAAGTTACAGAACAATTATGAAACGAGAAATGTGTATATTGATGTAGTTTTCCTTTGCCTTCCATGTTAATTAATTCAGCGCCAAACAAACGGTAGATTTGAACCAAACACGGTACACAACAAATTAACAAGTATTATAATGTTATTTTCCTTTCGCTAAGCATTGAAATTGCGGAAGATGCCACGAAACAAAACACAATCACGATGACCATAGTATGGCGATATATCGTTCTTCTGTTTAAATAGGAGGTCACATTTGGCGATAATTATCCTTCGACACTGGATCAGTTAACATACCAGATATACAAGCTTCTGAACACATTTACAGCAGACCTGATATATGGATGTGGAAGACAATGGAAAGCCACAGCATTCAGTTCCCCGAAAGAAGTTAATAAGCAGTCACACAGATGGAAATATTTTGGGGTGACATGATGAGTACAGCTTCATACAAATCTTCCAATTGCATATCATGATATGACATCAGCTTGACATTTCTCATGATGGCATCATGCGCGGGCTTGTCATCGACCCAGAAATCCCTTCCTTGGGTCCAGGTCATACAGTGACATCTGGTTGTGTTTCCTGGCGGGAAGCCACATGTTGTTTGTTATGTGATGTAGTAAAAACATAACAAGAATGATAAAAGTAGTAGCGGTCTTCCGTGTATTAATGCAAGTTATTTGTGTTGTGTTAATAGTTTTAACTATTGTAGTTGTGGTTGAAATTGTTGTTGTTGCAAAAGCAGCACTACTACTACTACTACTACTACTACTACTACTACTACTACTACTACTACTACTACTACTACTACTACTACTACTACTACTACTACTACTACTACTACTACTACTACTACTACTACTACTACTACTACTACTATTACTACTACTACTACTACTACTAGTGTACTACTACTACTACTACTACTACTACTACTACTACTACTACTACTACTACTACTACTACTACTACTACTACTACTACTACTACTACTACTGCTACTAAAACTACTGCTACTACTAAAACTACTACTACTACTACTACTACTACTACTACTACTACTACTACTACTACTACTACTACTACTACTACTGCTACTAAAACTACTGCTACTACTAAAACTACTACTACTACTACTACTACTACTACTACTACTACTACTACTACTACTACTACTACTACTACTACTACTACTGCTACTAAAACTACTGCTACTACTAAAACTACTACTACTACTACTACTACTACTACTACTACTACTACTACTACTACTACTACTACTACTACTACTGCTACTAAAACTACTGCTACTACTAAAACTACTACTACTACTACTACTACTACTACTACTACTACTACTACTACTACTACTACTACTACTACTACTACTACTGCTACTAAAACTACTGCTACTACTAAAACTACTACTACTACTACTACTACTACTACTACTACTACTACTACTACTACTACTACTACTACTACTACTACTACTAGTGTACTACTACTACTACTACTACTACTACTACTACTACTACTACTACTACTACTACTACTACTACTACTACTACTACTAGTGTACTACTACTACTACTACTACTACTACTACTACTACTACTACTACTACTACTACTACTACTACTGCTACTAAAACTACTGCTACTACTAAAACTACTACTACTACTACTACTACTACTACTACTACTACTACTACTACTACTACTACTGCTACTAAAACTACTGCTACTACTAAAACTACTACTACTACTACTACTAATACTACTACTACTACTACTACTACTACTACTACTACTACTACTACTACTACTACTACTACTACTACTGCTACTAAAACTACTGCTACTACTAAAACTACTACTACTACTACTACTACTACTACTACTACTACTACTACTACTACTACTACTACTACTACTACTACTACTACTACTACTACTACTGCTACTAAAACTACTGCTACTACTAAAACTACTACTACTACTACTACTACTACTACTACTACTACTACTACTACTACTACTACTACTACTACTACTACTACTACTACTACTAGTGTACTACTACTACTACTACTACTACTACTACTACTACTACTACTACTACTACTACTACTACTACTACTACTACTACTACTACTACTAGTGTACTACTACTACTACTACTACTACTACTACTACTACTACTACTACTACTACTACTACTACTACTACTACTACTACTACTGCTACTAAAACTACTGCTACTACTAAAACTACTACTACTACTACTACTACTACTACTACTACTACTACTACTACTACTACTACTGCTACTAAAACTACTACTGCTACTACTAAAACTACTACTACTACTACTACTACTACTACTACTACTACTACTACTACTACTACTACTACTACTACTACTACTACTACTACTACTACTACTACTACTACTAGTGTACTACTACTACTACTACTACTACTACTACTACTACTACTACTACTACTACTACTACTACTACTACTGCTACTAAAACTACTGCTACTACTAAAACTACTACTACTACTACTACTACTACTACTACTACTACTACTACTGCTGCTACTAAAACTACTGCTACTACTAAAACTACTACTACTACTACTACTACTACTACTACTACTACTACTACTACTACTACTACTACTACTACTACTATTACTACTACTACTACTACTACTACTACTACTACTACTAGTGTACTACTACTACTACTACTACTACTA